>JANCIO010000296.1:0-37518 GCA_027604855.1 Psilocybe subaeruginosa | reverse complement strand
GTTATGACTTGACATTGTCGATATTGGTGGGGAAGTAACAAGTTGCAGTTTAAGCAGGGAGGACTGCAGGGGCACAACGGCCAAATAAATTTAGCTGTTACAGGATTTAAAGCTTTTGTGAATCATGCTACTCACAAGAGTTATTCAATGTGCTATCGCTGTTCCACAGGAAAAAGCCAACATCTGTGGATACCGATGAGAACCTTTGAAACGTTGGACAATAAAAATAAGGCTTACCAGGCACCACGAGCACCAGATCCATCCTCGTTGCAGTCCGGGACACCTGAACAAGCCAGTGTACGTGTTAGAGGCATATTCTGAGCTTCGTTGACCACACAAAAAGCTCGGTCATCACATTGTATGCGGTGATTAACAGTGGCTAAATAGACCCAGAACTCAGCATAGACATGTGCAAAAGGCTGAGTACGTACACATAATAGCCCAACTTCGCCAGCAAATACATGCTGTGTTCTAGAATACTCTTTGAAGACTGCAGGTTTGGATGGGATTGAGCCGAAGATAGAAAGGTATTTGTAGGCTGGGAGGAGTTGGCTGGTGAAGCTACAAGACATCCATGGACAAGAGAGTGATAATGCGAAGGCAAGAGACACAAGTAGTGGTTGAGCAAGGAACAGAAAACGAAGGCTGTGTCGTGGATTATGTTTTGCGGTGGAGTCCCGGATCCAGCCCAAGTCCCTGCCTTGATGCCGAGGGAGGTAATTCCCCCTTGGATGGCCCAAAGCATTCAATGGTGCACCACTGAGCCGTCCAGTCTTCATCTTCATCTTTTTGGATTTCTAGATTGTACTTATGCTCAGTAATACCCACTAAACAAAATCATTTGAGGCTATAATATTTGGTTCAGAACGTAAGGAAGAAAACATGAATAAGTCATGGAAATGCGATAACCGTAATCCAATCTAATGCAAAGGTCCGTCACGTATTTGAGAAGCGGTGCCAAGGCCCCCTAACACCCATTGAGATCACGATTTCTAAGCAAAATATAGACCTGCTCCTGGTCGTCAACGGTAGCCTTGGCATTGCACTTCAAGACAGCCGACCGTCAAATGAACGGCAGAGAGGAATCGTTCAAATGAAGCGAGCTCTGGATCCGACATCCAAAATTCACCTTCTGGCTAAAAACCTCAGTTATGGTCCGTACAATTTGAAGACTTGTCGGTTGGGTTCAATATAGTAATGGTGGAAATGAACGAAATTGGCAGTCGAATTGGAACTTCATGATGAGCTATACAGATATCCCGTTCATGTCCCAGGTCCGACTCCCCCTCGGTCACTAGCCTTTGAATTGCAAGCAAGAGACGTGCGACTCAGTACTAGTAAGAAGAGTAATTTATGCGCCAGCAACTGATTGTAATGTCAATAAGAGTGTTAAAAAACCGTTCTAAACCCAGCTAGAAACGCAACCCCGACTTCATCATGATCATCCAATCGCCCAAAATGGCAGCTCAAGAGGCCGGTTAACAGTTGGGCGGAAGCAAAGCACCGCCTTTCAATAAAGGATTTGTTCCATAAAGTCATCTAATTTCTAAATCAACTCCGTCCGCTAAAGTCGGCAGATGGTCGCCTGATATCTTGGGTATCTCGTGCACCTCATCTGTGTCTCCTTTCATATCTTTTTACTATAAGGTAGATATGCTCCCAGGCTACAGTGCAACTCTTTGTTATACCTCTTCAATAACTTGCGCAGTTCTACCTTGTTCGTTTTCTAAATGTCTCCCGCACTCAACTACTTCACTAAAGTCAACACTTCTGAAAGCCTGGCGTCACCAGGCTCACTGAGAGTCACGCGGAGAATGCCAGGACCACGATATATCGATAGAACGACTGACTGGGCTACAGGTGTGTACGGTGGATCATGTAAGAGAGAAGTCGGTGTGTCGAAGGAATGGGATGGGGATCGCGGTCACGTGTACGTAAATGTATAATATGGAAAGGGGCTGTGGTAAGACTGGGGCAACTTCTCATTTGCGGTTCGGAGATGAAAAGCGTTAGAATTATGTTGAGAAATCAACTTTGAAATACGAGTAGTTCAGCCCAACATGACGTTTATTACAATCCTCGCATCGACCCGAAACGCTTTCTCGACCTCTATCTTTAAACCCAGCGACTCTCTTGCGCCAGTCACAATACTTCAATGCAGGAATTGCGGTAATTAAAATGTGCAACATATGTGATGGCATTAGCACCCGTTATGCCTTGGAGGCTGGTTTTTCGTGCTTGTATCAAAGCAAAGAACTTCTATAGCAGGTTATTGTAATGTCAATATTTTCTCTGGTGGTGCAGCGACTACAGCATCTCGTTTCGGTCAACCAGACCTTGCCATTGCTGCCTTAAACGACTTTGTTCAGGTAATATCATTGCTAACGAGATTTCCTACCCTGTAAACTACTTTGTGTCAAAAGGCTGCTAAGATGGTATGGGGTCTTGGCCCTACAGCTCCCGTCATTGCCGGTGGTGCGCCTATTACATACATGAATCACGGTTGTCAGTGTGTATTGGTAGAATGCTGAGTAAGACTGTACAGGTGTGGCCGCTCTTCACATCAAAGATCAAGTTCAGACGAAAAAATGCGGCCATCTACTCGGCAAACAAGTTGTGTCACACGAAGAATACTTCACTCGCGTTCGGGCAGCGGTTCTAGCACGCGACTCTATTCCGGAAGGATCAGACTTCGTCAGTTAACTAAGCTTTCAGATATGTCGTTTATTAAAATAGCCGTTATGTAAGGTTATTATTGCTCGAACCGGGGGTGGAAGAAGCTGTGATTCAACTTAAATTGACTGCCTCAAATCCTATGTCCGCCGACCAGAATTTCCTCAATGGTCTCTCAATGGTTTCTCGTCAACGTTATTTCTGGAGGTTTGACACCTTGGTTTACAAGCGAAGAAGCTGAGAAAATGGGTGCCAAAATAATCAGTTTCTGTCAATGATTAATTCTCACTGTAGTTAACCTAAATATATTCGTCCAGTCTCATAGTTAGTCTCCATGCCTGTCGAGCAGCAATGATTTCCTTGAAAATGACGGGCATTGACCTTCCCACTTCTCGTAGAATAGATTTAAACCAGTTTTTCGAGGTCATGGGTCATTAGTCAGTCTTTTCAATTTTGGTATTCTGGCTCTGACTTAAATTTTGTGACAGGACTGAATGAAGTGGTGGGATTCGATGCTCGTGCAGGCGGTTCTACCTTCCAAGCAATCTGATTTTGATACGTGAAATATTCATTTGACACTTTATGTTACGAGTCGAAATGTCAAGCTGTCAATTTCATTCGGTTGCATTTTCTTGCTTTATTAATAATATTCCTTTTTGTTTTGTATATTTTGTTTTTGAAACAACGTTTATTCTCCTTTGTGGCAGGGCCATGTGGTAGGAGATGTGCTACGGTGTGACTACTAGGTGAAAGACTCTGCGTAAAGGCTCCTGGAGCAAACGCGACAGAATTCCAAGGTTTAATTTACATTTTACTGGTGTATGTTATTGACATGTGAGAATGCATTATTCAAATGTCATTCGCCGAAGCTTGGTCCGGAAAGGCTATATTCTTCTATTTTATTGACTTGCGCACGTATGAGCTTCTTATCTATAAATAGATTTGGAAAGTGTCCGCCTTATCTCCGCGTCTGTTTTGAGGCCCTCCGTAAGCGGAGAGTTGACGGAACTGAAGAAACTTTCTATGTAAAGCTTTCCGAGACATCGTTTAGGACAACTTTAAGTTATTCTGGGATTCCTCAGGGTAGCGCCACGCGTACTCAGTTGTCAATGAGGATGGTCGAGGCAACATGGGCGCCTAAGCAACGATGTGGCCCGTGGAGCCAGTGTAGCCAATGGAGAGGCGATGCGTATAAAGAGACTAATCGCTTTATGGTTAGTTTTAGAGAGAAGCTGTATTGGAGCTCGCTTCGCCCGGAAATAGGTTTTAGAAAACACATTGTTTTGCCTATTCGTTTAGGGCTACTTCTGGTTCGCTCGTGTCCTCAGGGCTCGCTCGTTGCAGGCCTTTATCGGCGGATGACTCATTCAATGATGACGCTTCCTACTATACCAAAGGAGGTTGATCGACTCGGGTTACCGTCTATCTTCTTAGATGTTTTGTCAATCTGCCACTTTTAACTCCCTTGTACGATCTCGGTGGAGATATGCGGGCAGCATACAATAGAAGCCTTACCGCGGTGCGCCATCTGCACACTATATCTTTAGTGTAGCTTGGAAGTCTTGGAAAGCACGTTCGCCATTTGCCTTCAATCATGTCTAGTCTTTTTCAAGGTCTCTGGGCGTCGTTGCGCTTCATATTGTCACCGGTGACCTGGTTGTTCTCCGTGGCTGCGACCGAGGATATTCTCCGAGCAATCGAGCCCCCACCAAAAATTAATCCAGTCCAGAAGGTTGCCGATAATGATGAAAACAAAAAATATTATAATCCTCGACTGGATCCTAAAAATTATCTAACGGGCCCCCTATCGTTGAACCCAGCAACGAGACTACGGCAACTATTGGCAAGACCGGGAATAATTGTGAGTTTTTGCAGAAGGGTCCGTCGTATTTATCAGGATTTAAAGTACTGTAGGTCGCCCCCGGTATTTGTGATGGTATTAGCGCTCGCTGTGCCATCGAAGCAGGGTTTGAATGTCTTTATCAAAGGTGCGAAATTTCGTTAGGAGGTTTGACTGCTTCTAATCACTTGCGGTAAAGTGGTGCAGCAACTACGGCGTCTCGGATGGGCCAGCCAGATCTTGCTATCGCAACATTGAATGACTTTGTGGAAGTAAGCCATCGTTGCAAATCAACTCGTGACCAGATTGACTTACCTCTTTGGCGTTCGTTCGTCAGGCCGGAGAAATGGTGTCCAGTATCGACCCTACTGTCCCCGTAATTGCGGATGCCGATACAGGGTATGAATTGCGATTTCTACCTTCGAAAGTATGTTGAAAAAAAGTTTGCCAGGTTTGGAGGGCCTGCCAATGTTGCTCGAACGGTGAAGCAGTATGCTCAGGTTGGAATTGCCGGACTACATATAGAAGACCAAGTTCAGACCAAACGCTGCGGCCATCTTATGGGAAAACAAGTTGTCTCCAGAGAAGAATTCCTGACACGAATTCGCGCTGCAGTGATTGCTCGGGATTCCATTCCAGGCGGCTCTGATTTTGTGAGCAGGACTGAAAAGCGAAATTCAATATGCTAACTTACCATATCAACTAGGTGATTATCGGAAGAACTGATTCGGCACAGGTCTTGGGGATGGAAGAAGCCATCACACGTCTAAGGCTTGCCGCTGATGCTGGAGCAGATGTCTGTTTCATCGAAGGGGTCAAAACTGAAGAACTACTTCGTTCAACTGTTGCTGCCCTCGCACCAAAACCCGTGCTGGTTAATGTCATATCAGGCGGCCTCACACCTTCATTTACCACTTCTGAAGCAGAGACCATGGGGGCTAAAATAATCAGTATGTTTTTATCCTCCCGCCAGGGGCCCTTTGCTAAAGAATCTTCTAGTATTCTCACTGGTATCATGCGTTGCCATGGTGCACGGTGTGCGAGCTGCTATGAAGTCGCTCAAAATTACGGGAACCGACTTCAGTTCGGCAAAAGGGATGGATCCCAAATCATTTTTCGAAGTAATGGGTATGCTCTTGAATTTTTGTCCTCCATATTGTTTCCTTATTGCGTAATCTAGGGCTGGACGAGGTCGTGACTTTGGATGCAAAGGCTGGCGGTACAGCTTTCAAGTTAGTATGACGGCCAGGACAACCACGGAACGAAATTGAAACCTCGTTCTGTTGGCCGTGATAGACGTCCTCCATCGTAATTTTAGACTTTCAATTTCCTGTACAGAGAAACGGATTAATAGCAAATCAAATACTCATAGCAATTCCAATGCCCTCAACTTAGACTAAGTTGTTTCAAAGCACCAAGCCATACTTGAGCCAAACGCCAAACACATACTCGCTGAGTTCCACTTGAGGTTGTTAGGAGGTTATTTTTTTGAGTACGTAGAACATTGGTTAATAGCACCGTCCACGCGATCAAATACCCAGACTCGTCACTCCCCTCTGTACTTGACGGTAGCAAGAAACACGAAAGAAATGCGACGCGTCCACATGACGTCACGATCGCGTTTGGATTCACGGAAACGGAATGCCGGCCCGGGTTATCCAACACCCGAACCAATGCAGGTGAATGCGTTTCTCACCAGAGGCCAGCTTACACCTAACCACTCACGCTACAAGCAGGTTTGATTGGAGTTTCAAGCTGAATACAAAGCTCTCAAAAGACATGACCTCTCAAAAGATGATATCCGGAAAAGAAGTCGCGACTCATAACAGCAGAGAGAGTTGTTGGATAATTGTTCATGGTATGACGGTTTAATATGATCTGATGGTCAAAGCAGTATTATTGAGCTTCCTTGAAATGTACAGGAAAGGTTTACGATGTTACAGACTTTCTTGACGGTACGTACATAATACCATATTCTCCTGCATGTTCTGAAGAACTGCAAATGAAGAGCACCCAGGTACGCCGCCAACCTCGTAAGGTCATGAGTATCTTGTCTCAATATGTTGTAAATCAGGAGGCAGCAAGATCATTCTGAAATATGCTGGAAAGGATGCAACGTGCGTATCCTAGACTCAATGCTCATATCTGTCGAGTCATCCAAAAAGCCAGGCAAGAATACGATCCGATACATCCACCAGATGCCATTGAGACCAATCTTCCCCTAACTAAACAGTATCATTATTTCCTGTTCGCCAAATGCTCGATGTTCTAACCCCAATAACGGAAAGCTTAGGTCCTGTTGAGCCGAATACTGTAGAAAAGGTAGAAGTCATCATAACGGACGAAGAGAAGGCACGCCAGGAACGTATGTCGAATAGACCGCCACTAGATGAAATACTAAATCTCCACGATTTCGAGGTGAGATATAAGTAACGTAAAATTTAAATTGATCTAACCTGTGCCTTTGACTAGTCCATTGCGAGACAAGTGATGCCGGAGAAAGCATGGGCGTATTATTCGTCAGCGGCTGATGATGAAATCACACACAGAGAGAACCATGCAGCATACCACAGGTGAATGAGGTTTAATATATCGAGTCCGAAAAGGCGCTAGCTTACCTACATACTATTATAGAATATGGTTCCGCCCCCAGATTCTTGTCGACGTTACGAAAGTGGACTGGTCAACGAGCATCTTGGGTCACAAGTCATCTATGCCCGTATATATTGTGCGCATCGACACACACATTTCGACTTTAGACTATTAATTTTACTATTAGACTGCAACAGCTCTCGGAAAGCTCGGGCATCCCGACGGCGAACTTAATCTCACGAGAGCGGCAGCTAAACACAATGTCATTCAGATGGTATTTGTTGCTTCCTTTCCGATCCAACGCACGCTTATTTTGCTGCACAAGATACCTACACTAGCGTCTTGCTCTTTTGACGAAATTGTGGACGCTGCCCAACGTGGACAAATACAGTTTTTGCAGTTGTATGTAAAGACGTCCATTGTACATGCTTTGACTGAGGCTTGGATCAGATATGTTAATAAAGATAGGAATATCACAAAACGTCTCGTGCAACATGCTGAACAACGCGGGATAAAGGGCTTGTTTATTACAGTTGACGCACCCCAGCTCGGCCGTCGTGAAAAGGTACGTTATCCTAGAAACCTGCTTATGCCACATAAATTCAAGTTCAGTGGTAATGACCTTATAGGACATGAGGATGAAATTCACGGCAGAAGACCCTTCTGAAGTAAGCAAGTCAGGATCAGACGGCGTCGATAGGTCGCAAGGAGCTGCAAGAGCCATTAGTGTCAGTTGTCTTGACTCTGTATCGCTGCAATGCTGAATCATCATGCGTGAACAATAGTCATTTATAGACCCTGGTCTGCAATGGAGTGACCTGGACTGGTTCAAGAATATCACAAAAAGTATTTGCTACTTCTCAATACGCTATACGTTTTACTGAACTTCTTCCTGTTAGTGCCTCTCATTCTCAAAGGCGTTCAAAGGTGGGAGGAAAGTGTACCAACATATGATTCTATGCACCGAGCCTGATATCAACTTATGTAGGACGCCTTAAAAGCATATGATCTTGGCCTCGCTGGAGTCGTTTTATCAAATCACGGAGGCCGACAATTGGATTTTGCTCGCTCTGGTATTGAAATACTCGTTGAGGTTGTCGCAAACCTAAAAGAGAAACGCGGCCTCACCTTCCCAAATGCAAAGTTCCAATTATTTGTCGATGGGGGCGTACGGCGTGCGACTGACGTCATCAAAGCCATCGCTCTGGGAGCAACAGCAGGTGCGAAATTGTCTCCTCACGTAGTTGTATCTGATCCTAACAGCGTTTGCAGTTGGTGTAGGACGCCCCTTTATATACGCGTTCTCGTCGTATGGTGAAGAAGGCGTTGATAAAGCGTTGAAGATTTTGCATGTACGTCGTTGGTCTGTCTTGAGCATAGGCCGGCGTATTCAACATATTGCCAATAGGATGAATTCGAAATGAATATGCGTTTAATTGGAGCCAAATCTATCAAGGACATCACTCCAGATATGGTCGATGCTTCCAACATTAGCTCGCATATCGCGTCAATACCTGGAGATAGGCTTTACGATACCAACTGTAAGTTGGCATTTACTCGTCTTTGTCAAACTTACAATTCCCCCATAGACGAGAGTATGCAGCACGCCAGGTTGCGAGAGGTTAAATCGAAGATGTAATATTTGATATAAGACTGGAATGAAGGCCATGTAGCCTACGTGTTACACAGTATATGGATATGTATGCATGAAAATGCCGCCAATGTCAACTGTAATGTAGCAAAGAACTTGAACTGTGTTTGTTTAATTCGATGGCTGGACAGTGGAAAAAATTGCTTTGCGTTGAACCCTGGTTGGCCAAGGCTGCGGTTACTCAGGCACCTTCAACTTTCAAGATTCAATCTGAATTCTATCGGTATCGTTTGGCTGGCGTATGACTTCGGGTTCCTCGGAAACCCTAGAAGTACGTGGATGCTTGGTGGATGCTGCCAATGCTGCTGAGCGACTCTTGACTGTTGATCAACAAGAACAAACAAACTTAGGATCTCCAAGTTGACATGTTCAAAACTCATTGCTTTCCCAATCACCGACTCGATTTATTTATTATTGCTGATCTTCATTCATTCATTTTAGATCATCAACAACATTAAACCATCATGGAAAAAAACATGGCGCACTGGCTTTTGGACGACAATTTCCGTGCCAATTCCCCTAAATGATTCACCCCGTAAAACTTTGTGGAAAGGTATAGTTTCTATCCATTGGCCTGACAAAAACTATATAACTCGAAGAGTCTTCGGCAACCACGGCTTCTGATAGAATTTAGACAGAACCGAACCGCTGGGATGTTTTGCTTGGGACCGACGCTGATGTCTAAATCCAAAGCTTCAGTGTGAGTTCCATCCCATCAAACCCATGGGTAGGTAGCAAGAGCCAGGCTTTTTATTTTCAGTCAGATGGTCTACCCCTAAAGATAAATTGATGATGATCACAACCTACCTTCTTCTTTCCCTCAATCTCCTTTAATGTCGGACTGGTAAATAGATCCCGATAATGCATTGCTATATCATCCTTCCTTGTGATAAGGAAATCTTTCCAGTTGGGGCCCTCCATCGGTATTCGGTATAACTACCTCTCAGAGCCTCTCTCTGCCTCACGATCTCCGAGATGTTAGAGAAGGAGAAGAGCGATATGTCTATAGCGGGAAGCGACAACGAAGACGATTCATCCAGAAATGTCAGAAAACTTCCTGAAGCTGGATCTCCTGAACGAATCTTGGCCGAGCGTAGGTTGGTTCGGAAGTTGGATATGCGCCTGCTGCCTACAATATTCCTTATCTTCATCATGAATTATGTTGATGTCAGTTTCTATCGAATGTTTTAGAGGCCAGACAGATATTAACACCAGTTTCTGGGCAGCGCAACGGTGTCACAACCGCGAGATTGAAAGGAATGCAACAAGATCTTCGCCTGAGTGGTAAATCCATCTCGCACATCCCTTATTCAGTTTTCCAAATTCCAATAATCACTGACTTCTTTTCAGATGTTCAATACTCGACGGTCATCGCCATCTTATTCGTCTCCTATTGCCCTGCACAGATACCTTCCAACATGGTATGTGTTACACACTCTTCTCGGTCATGCTGTTTCATACAACGGTATTTATTCACTTCAGATAATCAATAAAATTAACCGGTAGGTTAACTCATTTTTACCGCAGGCTCCATTGACTGGTCACAACACCAAGGCCTTCGCTATATATCGGCATATGTACATGTCTGTGGGGCTTGACGAGTCTCCTCACTGGTGTATGGTGCCATTTTCTTGACCATTTCAACTTACCTCTTGACACTTTTGCTCATTAGATCACCAAGAATTTTTCAGGCATCATCGCTTGCCGTATTTTCATAGGTCTTCCGGAATCAGCCTTCTATCCTGGGGCCATATTCCTTCTGTCTAGATGGTACACGAAGAAGGTGATTATTCTAATGGTATTGGCACACTCGGTGTTCATTACATCTTCTGCGTTTAGGAATTGGCATTTCGTTCTGCCTTTCTGTACGTCGGATTGCTCATTTCCAACGCCTTTGGCACAGTGGGTTTATTTATATTTTAAATATGGGACATTCTCATTATCACCATTTGCAGCTATTGGCAGCTGGTATACTTGCAAACATGGAAGGAAAGCGGGGTATTAGAGCCTGGCGATGGTCAGTAGTGTGGAATAGATCCTCTCAAATGCATTATTCTAACTTCATTCTGTGTTTAAGGTTATTTTTCATTGAAGTAAATCTCATATGCGTTTGATCTACTGCAAATGAGTGCCTAATCAGGTCTCTGTATAGGGTGCTATCACAATATTGGTGGGCTTGTGTAGCATGTAGGTCCTTTCTCACTACAATAAAGTAACATATTTTTGACGGCCTACATGTTCAGGTGGTTGCTACCAGATTATGTTGGTATCCAACTTGCCTTCATCTTTCTTTAAGTCACATCTAATTATTGACATTATAGCCACACAACACAAGAGGGATGTCTTCGTTTGAGTGTAAGCTGGCACAAGTAAGGCTGTCCGAGGATGCGGGGGAAGCCGATCTCGACAACGAAACCGATTCGTGAGTTTCAACCTACTATCTCAACTAGGGATTTCACTGAGTTTATAGCAGACCTTTGCGTGGACTGGTTCTAGCCGTCAAAGATCCGAAAGTGTCTCTATTTGCAGTCATGACAATTGCACAACTTTTGGGTTTGAGCTTTGTGCAGTATTTCCCCACGTAACTTACCTGTATTTCTGTCAAACACCTACCGTCTGCTAATCAGCTTTTTCTAGCCTCACACAGACTCTCGGATTCAATACGACCGCCACTCTTCTTCTAGCTTCGTAGGTGATATTTCTCTGCCCAAACTACCCATCACAGATAGCTTACTCGTTGAATTAGACCCCCTTGGATTCTAGCAGCTATATTATGCTTTTTGAATGCGTGGCACGCAGGTGCATTGTCATTTTTATCAGTGTGATGACAAATTATTTTGACATCAATGTTCTGTCACAGACAAAACAGGAGAAAGGTTCTTTCATATGGCGGGTTGGTGGTTGAGTGTCGTTATAGGCTATATTATTGCATTTTCGACAACATCAGTTGCCGCCCGGTACATCTCACTGTTCTTCATGGCCGGTGGCTACGCCGGTAAGTAGAGAGCTTAACCCTTTATACCTACCGACGTCGAAATTATGTTAAATGCTTTCAAATCAGGCTCTGCAATAACCCTGGTGTGGGTGTCTAACACCATGCCACGGCCTCCTGCGTAAGTCATTCTTGCCATTATAATAACATTCCATCTCTGAAAACGTTTTACAGAAAGAGGGCAGCTGCAATTGCAATTGTCAATGGCGTTGGAAATACTGGAATGGTGTAAGTTCTTATATTACGACAGACTTTAATCTGAATGTTTGTACCTAAGTATGGGGTCATACACCTGGAAAGCTGCCTGGGCTCCTAACTATCACCAATCGATGGCCGTATCGCTCGGGGCACTGGTTATTAGCGTCTTGCTATCACTTGGTGTGTTCTGCGTTGTCTCTCATCGTGCTTGGCTGAATTAAATGTTTGTAATAGTGATCCGTCAAATGCTCGTAAGAGAAAATAAAAGATTGGATGCAGATGAGAAAGCTTTCATGGAAGATGCAGATCAAACACGCATCCAGGAAGCGGCAAATTTGGAAGGTATCACCTTCGAACAAGCTATGCAAAGGAGGAAAGGATACCGGTATTTGTATTGAGTCTTATTGGAGTCCTATTCCTGTTATTGGGGATGTTTTGAAACTAGAACTGCGAGTGCGATGGAATTATTCCAAGATAACAAATGATCATTGGCATTGCCAATTTTCTCAGCCCTTCAGTGTTGTGGAGATGCTGCTGAAGTAAACCCATAAAATAAAGATAGACTACGAGGACGACGGCCAAGACCTAGTGGATAAGAGTTTGTGACTATTTATCAGGGAGACTCTGAAGACACTCATCATCATCCTCGCATTAATTCTGGAAAAATGCTGGACCATCTGCGTCCCTCTGTTCGTGCCATTACATGACGGATCAAACTAGCGCCTTGCCAAGTCGTCAATACTTAAGGGACTACCTCAAACATCAGTCCAGGGGTGGCTATAGGTTCTAATAATACAAAGTTTATTGATGTCTTGGGTATAATTAATGATTTACAGTTCTCTACTACGAAACCCCACAGGACCGATCGCGATGGGTTATTGGAAGTCCTTCATCGACTTGTGTTATATCGTGTTCGAAACCATTCCACAATGTCGTCAATAGAATTGTGGGAGGGAAAGTGGCGGATGTCACTTCTGTTCGAGTAGAAAGTTTTTGCATGTTGAGGATCAGTCTACAGCCCTATACAGTTTCGAACAGAAGTTGAGTCGAACAGGCATTGCATTCAACATTTGAGCAGCCTACCGAACAAGCGACGATAGAAAGAAACCATCTGACAGTCACAGGTCAACAAAGTTTTGGAGTGTCTAAGAAAACGATCCTCACGAATTCCCAATCGGTGCATATTCAGTCTCCATGCTAGTAGCAACGACGGTCATCGTCGTGACAACTGTTTCAATTAGCTTAAAGAATAAATTATAATCGTATAAGCTCTCACCAAGTAAAATAAAGAAAGCTGCTGTTCCGTCCCTGACCATAAGGATCATGATTGGCACTTTCCCCCAACCTCCTTGAACAGCTGTTTTGTACTTCGCGAGTGTGAAGCCCAGAATTGTAATCTGCGAAACAATGGCACTAATTCTGTAAGGGAGTACTTGTTATTTGTAATCTCAAAGGTTCTCTTTATATACGCACCCGTAGTACACGTAAGAGGTTGGGCTCTTTAGGAGAATGTTGGCCACTCGAAAATCCTTCCCCGGGACATTCGTTACAATGCCGATAACGACCGTGACCATCTCTGCAAGAATCAATACTATGAAGAGCGAGGCAATCCATATACTCTTTTTGTATAGTGCATATACTGAATGGAATATTAATGGGTACACCATGTTTTAGAAGACGCAGGCTTACCACGGGCCATAAGGACAATCTCAACAGCAGACATAAGCACGCTCCCCAGTACAACCTGGCACATGTACCAATTCCTGTATGCCTCCGACACCATTGTCGAATGCGATGTGATGGCATCTTCAATAGTCCTATTTGCTCTGTAAAGGAGACACTTGTTACTTCGATGTCGATTTGGGGGATTCATGAATGTCATACATCTGAGCCGTCAAGGCGAAATAGCGTGTAAAAAGAAACTGCCATTTTATCCAGGACGATTTCGGTTTACTATATGAGGCCAGTAATTAATAGAAAACTAACAGAAGGACGCATGAGGGCCTTACCACCAGATTATATCAACCTCGTCATCGAAGGTAATGCATATATCATATACGAGGAATGCTAACGATGCAACTGAAGTAGGCGATTCTCAGCGAGTTGAATCAACTGAACGGCAATCAAAAAGAACCTTGTCCACTTGAAATGACAAGCAATGGTCGATCTAGCATTTTCTGGGCGGAAAGACTTGCCCAGTGCGTTCCAATTGACCACGTCAGAGTTACAATGCGGGCAAAGGGGCTAAGTTTCCAGCGACGGGTAGGTTATTTAGATAAGCGCAGCCAGAGCTAATTCCGAAATTCTGAGAACGACGCAGTAAATACGTTATTTCTCAGAGGCGACTGAACTGGCAAATACCCCCGTCCGCGTTCTGAATCCCCGTAGAACACGCGAGCGAGCGAACATTGGTCCAGTTCCCTAGGATATCTCCTTACGACATTCCGTTAATTCAGTGCGCTGAGTTGATTCTCCCATCGGGAAAACGCTATCGATACTGAGGGGTAATATCTTCACTGTCAGTTTAACCACCTCGAGCCGGAAGAAGAACGACTGCCTGCGGGCGAAGTCCGGACGGACAATCTGCTGGAGGACAACCAGAAAGGTTAGGCTGCCTCGAGCAATAAAAATCTCCCAAGCTGCAAAATATCTCAACTTCCCGAGTGACTGTGAATAAGAATATCCGGGTAAATCGAAGGGATTCCTGCTATAGTGGGAGGTTAAGAATAGTATCGCCCAAAGTGACCGTCTAAAATTTGGATTCGTGAGAAAGGCCTTGCAGTGTCGATGCTAGGTGGGGCATTAGAGAATAGACACAGATAAATGTTCCCAAGCATAATTCTCAAGGTCATATATTTAGGGATACATCCATGCGTTTGCTAGAAGACGCTGGGTCGGAGGCACTACCTAGAGTGCCAGTCATGGTCAAATAAGTATCGGTTGCAGAGGGGTACATATCCGCTCCCGGTTTCCAAAGGAAGTTGAACAATATTAGTATTAAGCCAGATTCCAAGGTTTATGCATATGGAGAGAAACAAACAGATAGTCGGTGGTGAGCGCGGAGACTATGCTCAAAGTTGAACGCTGAAAATATTCGTCGCGATTTCAGCGTTGTCAAGTTGACCGTCGAGAAACACTTCAGTGAGACTCGGAGATAGCAGAATAGAACAGTATCCCGCGAGTAAAAGCGTTGCATTATGCTAAACGTATCGTTAGATAAGAAACGCGTTAAACGCATGCCGCCTTCAGTGGACAAGGCGCGATTCGTGGGAGAGTGAGATGATGTTGCCAAACTGGACCCATGACTGATCTGTATCTGCAGCGAGCAGTTACCACGCATTCCTAGGCCAAAAATCCCAAAAAGCTTATGGGACTGCTCGCTACAGGGATTTAAGCTCAGACGGACCAGCCTGGATATCGAGGGTCACGAGCCTATTCCCAAATTTAGGAAATTAACGCGTGCACTCAATGAGCACGTGCACTTCGGCCCTGAATCCCTCCTTGACCAGAACTGTAAACACCGAGCCTACAAACACAGTTCATTATTCCTCGGAATATCTCTGCTGAGCTCATATACTCCTTCTAGACAGCTACGGGCTCGTGGAGTCACGGACTGGAACTGCAAACGAACGCCAACATGGACGATGTCTTGCTACCTGGACGTTCGGTTGACATTGAGCTCGGAGGACAAGAAGTCATCACCATTGACTTGGACAACCTTGACCCAAACCCAGACGACGTTCTTGACCTTCTAAAAGACGGTCAATGTAACATCTTCGTCTGGACAAAACTTGCGGGCGAATATTGGAGGCGAGGCTATTTGGAAGCAGCAGAGAGGATCGCTACAACCGCTATAGAATGTATGTTTTCCCCATTTGATGAAAGGCTTCAAGTCTTTGCTGACCGAAAGTACCAGCTTTCCATGCTAATGATTCTAAAGCATCTCTACCGCCAATATACTCCCTTCTAGCTAACCTTCAGATTGCATATGCCCGCAAGGCGCCTAAACTTATCATGGAAGAGGCTGGTGAGTGACCAGGGCATCACTATCAAAATAATCCAAACTAAACCTATGGTTTACAGAACAAGATATATTGACTTCCGAGAAACCTAAAGAGGATTATTATCGGGAGGCTGCCCAATATTTGAACACCGGGGAGCGTGTTGGAGCCGAATCCGGCGAAGGAGTTAGTGGAACATTGGCTTTCCTTACTCGAGGTGCGAAGCATACGTCTGTAATGGCTATTGTCATACTCATACGAACACAGGCATCCAACAGTTAGCGACGAGGTCTATGGATGATGCCATGCGGTCCTTTGAGGGTGTGTTGGCAGAGAGGCCTACAAATTTGGTCGCACTTCTTGGAAAGGTACGACTTTCATGAACTTCCTCAAAGACGACTTACTAACAGCGGAACCAGGCAAGAATACTTTATGCTCGTCGCAATTATAAGGAGGCTCTTCGTCTTTTTCAAGACGTGCTCAGATACAATCCCTCATGCATCCCCGACCCTCGAATTGGCATTGGATTATGCTTGTGGGCTATGGACCACAAGTCTAAAGCAAAGGCAGCGTGGCAACGAAGCTTAGAAGTGGCGAGTATTTTAATATATAAGCATAATCACTCTCTCGGTATTCCTAACTGGCTTTATAGAACCCTTCGGAAGGGGCAGCACAACTACTTCTTGGCATCGAATCGGTCAATGCTAGCAAAAGCGAAAAACTTTCGGAATCGGAAAAGGCCCGTTCATTCGTGACGGGCACAAAACTGATAGAAAAGGCTTTCCAGGCCAATAACCGAAATGCAGCGGCTGCAAACGCTCTCTGCGAGCTCTTCGTGCGAAAGGGGAACTATCCTCGGGTAAGTGCCCTGCTTCACTGTTAAGATGCTATTGAAATAATATTTCTAGGCCTTGAAACTTGCGGAGAGGACAATCCAATTCGCAGATACCCTGACCATTCTCACTGAAGGCTATCTGCGTGCTGGTCGCGTTTCTCATGCCAGCGGATCAATGGCACGAGCCACCAAATTCTATACGGCTGCTGTTGAAGGACAGCCCAACCACGTAGTCGGTGCTATTGGTATGGCCCAGATGCAGATGCTAAATGGTGGGTAACCGTAATCGTACTTTCTTCCCGTGCCCACTAAATCTCGTACTCGGTATGGTGTTTCAACAGACGAAATGGCTGCAGCTATTCACACTCTCGACACTTTAATCCAACCCCCTAACCCACAACGTTCTCTTGAAGCCACAGTAATGCTCGCATCTCTTCGTGCATATCCTCGTCCTGGAGTCTCCAGCTCAGATTTAACGCAAGAGAAAACTCGCGCGAGGGAGCTTTTCGATCGCGTCAGCAAAACATTGGAACTTGAAGATGTTGGCGCCAATGGATCAGTCACGAACAAGGTTTCTCGCGGTATTGCCGAGGATATCGAAATGCATGCCGAAATTGCTCGTTTGTGGCAAGACGAAAATTTGGAACGTATGGGCAAGTCGTTGAAGGAAGCACTCAGAATCAGCCAAACTTCGGACGACATTGATCCACGACTGATCAACAACATTGGAGTTTTGCATCATTTAGAAGGCAATTTCGTGGACGCTCAATCGATGTATGAAAATGCCCTTACAAGCGCCTCCTCTCTGAGTTCGGATGTTGCGGAAGGTTTGGCCACAACGATTCTATATAATCTCGCCCGGGTGTATGAAGACGAAGGGGAAGATAACCTGGCTACAGATGCCTATGAAAAACTGCTTTCTCGACATCCCGAATACATCGACGGTATGCTCTAGCTCAACTTACAGCTTTACCGGATACTAATCGCAGACTCGTTATCCAGCCAAAATTCGACAAGCACAGATGCTTACTAATCTCAACCGTGTCAACGAAGCCCACGATCTTATAAAACAAGCCCTTGTTTCGCAAAGCAGCAATCTCAATCTCCGCGCATATTACACCTACTTCCTGATCCATAGTAACTCCCCCAAAACCGCCAAAGAATTTGTTTTCGCCACTCTAAGGGATCACGATAAACATGACGTCTACTCATTATGTGCTGCTGCGTGGATACATCATCATCAAGCACGAGAGAGTCGAGATACGTCGCAGAAAGGCATAGAGGAAAGGAAGAAAAATTTCCAGCGCTCTGCTGAGTTTTACGAGAAGGCGTTGCAGTTGGACTCTATGTGCGCCTTTGCTGCACAGGGACTTGCGATCATCACTGCTGAAGATGCACTTGGTACTATGGGCGGTGCGTTTGCTCGTATATCGAGCTTTGATGAAGCGCAGCAACGGTTACAGAACGCTCGAGAGGCATTGGACATTTTTGCCAAAGTCAGGGAGTCTCTTAATGACGGCAGTGTCTATCTCAACATCGGTCACTGCTACTACGCCAGAGACGAGTTCGATCGTGCCATTGAAAGTGTAAGTCTCTTTCGATAATTTTTTTATTACACCATTCTCATCTATCTATTATCGTTAGTATGAAACTGCTTCAATAAGGTTCTATGGCGGGCAGAATGTTCCTGTGTTGCTTTGCTTGTGCAGATCATGGTATGCCAAAGCCATGAAGGACCAGTCATTCGTCGCTATGAAAAGTGCTCTGAAATATGCAGAAGCTGTAGGTTCCTTCGATGTATCCTACCTTATTTTTGCGTCTCATCTTATTTTAGGCTCTGCACATACACCCTAATGACAAGGCTAATATCTATAACATTGCTATGATTCAACAAAAAACGGCAGAGCTGCTCTTCTCTGTAAATGTTGCCAAGCGCACGCTGAAGGACCTGCAGAAGGCCATCGATTCGGCTACTCACGCCCAGAAGTACGTTGCTCAAAGTGCCACATTTGGTGTTCAGTTATGCTGACTCTTTTTCAAAAGACTTTTTGCATCACTAGCTGCTGATAAGTCGGCGTCAGTTACTTACGATCGCGACATCGCTGACAATCGACGGAAGTACGGTGATGGCCTACTGCGAAAGGCTGAAGAGCACCTAAAGAATCAGAGACAATATGAAGCGGAGACTCAATCAAGACTTGAGGCTGCGAGGCAGAGACGCCAAGAAGAAAAAGAACGTCATGACGCGCTGGAGGTCAGTCATCATTTATACTCTGCCCGCCAATGTTCTGAAACTCATACTATTTACGCCTTAGCGAGAACGTGCTGAAAAACTCCGTATTGAGGCAGAGAAACTTGCAGAGGAGCGGCGATTGGCTCGTGAGCAGGCTTTGGAGTGGACTCGAGAAGTCCGCATGGAGAGTGACGAAGAGCGTGAGCGCAAGTCGTCGAAGAAGAAGAAGCCTAAGGCGGACATCATCAGTGGAGATGAAGCCGAGCCCAAGGTTCAGAAGAAACGACGGGGCAAGCTAAAGAAGGCCACGAGCGACCAAGGGGACGTAGAGCAAGCCGTATTCAGCGAAGAAGAGGAGGTAGAGAAGCCGGCAAAGAAGGTATGTGTTTGCCTGCCTGGTCGCTCGGCAAAGGTTGTTCTAACACTTGACGACTATTTCAGCGGGTTGCCAAAAAGCGGGTTGTGCGTGACGAGGAGGAAGATGAGGATGCTTCGCGTCCCAAAAAGCAATTGTAAGTTATTCGGTTGGACTACACGTACCGAAAATGCTGATATATTGTATTTTTACAGCAAAAGCAAAGCAATGCTTTCCGACACAGATGATGAAATGTCATGACATCTTGCATAGACCTGATAACTTTATTTCGTTGCTTTGTATTTACTCGGCTTCTAATTTGCATTTGTAATACTGGATAAAATTATAACTCAGTGCTCGCAAGCTCTTTACTCTCAAAATGGGAAGGATCGACATCAACACCCAAGGTATCGTGTAGAAACATATTTTACCCATCATGGATGGCACGATAAGTGAATCAAACAAGCAGAACAAAATTAACGCAGTCCTAATGATGATATATATGATGTGTTGCCTAATATACAAATGCAGCAGTGTATAAGTACAGGATATAAGATATAAAGTATAAGTGTGGTGAGGGTGGCGAGTTCAAGTAGTTGTCGCCCATGAATGTGGGATCGATTGTAATGATGCGTTGTAGAGCGATCCATTTTGACTACTCGAAGCAGACGACATGGCAGGAGGCATGGGGGGTCGAGGAGATATTGGACCTCGGGCATCTTTTTGCGGAGAACCATTCGCAGGAGGCATAAGAGAGCTAATGGAAATAGAGGAGCAATCAGAGAATTGAGATGGGTGGTCAGTAGGAAACACGTACTTATTGTCTTGAGATTGGGAGGTCGAGGGTGTTATAGGAGGTGCGGTTGTAGTGTTGTTAGGTTCGGTTGTGATTTTCAGGTAACCAGATTGAACAAGGAAGTCCCAGACACGACTTGTCTTGTTGACATCAATTTTAACCAAATCGCGAGCTTCACGTCGACGAAGTTTACCGCCTCTGCGAGCATACTCGCGGACAAGAGTTTCTTTGATCACTAGATATGGTTTAGGTTGGATTCGTAGCTGCGAACAGAGAGTCTGTTCGGCGGGGGTAAGAAGATGTAGGGAGGGACTGTTAGCAAGATTGAGAGGGGCGGCTGCAAGGGCGTGTGAGAACTCATTAAATATGAACTAGTACGTAATGCAACTTACGAGGCCGGCGGACAGTTGTGCTGGAGCCTTGGGCATTCCCCAACCTAGGAGTTGATTCGCGAGATTTTCTGTCTTCTGATTCACCGAATGATACGAGACTTGATCTACGAGGATCAGGACCGGATGATTGACGGCCTGTGTTTCGATATTGTAATCTGTCTGAGGCGTAATCTCGCAGAGGGGCAATCTTAGTTTGTGTCTAATGCATGCAAAATGGATGTTAGAGATGGTAATCAAGATAGTGGGACATAACTTACCCTCTTCGCAAGGTCAACTTCGTATTTCTCGATATCTGCTGATGTGGACAACCCAAGACGACGATATGATTGGAGTTCCTGTATGCGTTTGCGAAGCAAAGCCTCATCTGTAGTCATATTAGAATATCTCGGCATTGTAAGCATGACGTGTACCCACAAAGCATATCAGTAGAAAACGCCTCATAATCCTCAGCTGTTTGTAGTCTCGCAAAGGGACGTAACCGATGCACGAATTCACGTTCTTCTCTCGTCCGTTTCTTTTCCGTAGCTTGCATCTTTGTATGGGTTTTATGATTAGTAGTCTGACCAGACCTATAGACTATAAGTAAATACCTTCTTATATTCCAGCAATCCTCGTTCAAAAATTACTGCTTTAGTTTCTAAACGTTTGTCGACACGCTGAAAATACATTTCAAGTAGCGTCAGCTTGAACGCTAACGAGTCTTTAGTTTCGAAGGGTGGGGGTTGGACCTGTTCTTCAACCTCATCGTCAGCATTGCCGTTCGCCATGTTTATATCTTCCGTTTTCATTTTCTTGATATCACCGTTTACATGGTGCCCGTTAACGAGACCATTTACTGGAGGTGGGCCTTTCCCTGCAGGTGCTGAGAGATCCCGAAAGCCAGTGAAAATTCCCAGGCGCTTTTCCTCTTCCCATTTTGCGCGCGCTCTGACGTCCAAGTCATTTTCATCCTCCACAATCTGATCCCCGCCAAAGTCGGACACAACTCCAAACTCCAGATCCTTTACTAAGTCCTCTGCCTCATTGTCGACTTCATGTTCAAACTCGAGACGACCAGGGAGAAACGTTGAAATTTCGTGGACGGCAGGCATTGATGTAGGAGGTGCGATGTGTGCAGGTGGTTCTTGATTATTCATTGCGGTAATCCTCCGCCGTTTACGTTCGTGGAAAACTTCGGGTTCGATATCAAATTCCAAATCCATCCTCTGAGGTGAACGCGTCAATTCAGAAGATAGGTGTCATATAGTTTATCATGCTTACAGGCAGTGGCCATTGTTCCGACTCAATGTAAACCTTCCTATAATGTTCATGGACCTCTTCCTTCGTCCGCGTGCCCACGTGTTCAGCTATTTTCTTCCAGTTCCCAATGCCATGCGTAGAAATGCCTGTGAGCAGCAAAAGCTCCCTGCCAAATAATTAAACTAACCATCGTTGCAGAACAGGGTAATCGGACTTACTCGTCGGCTCCCCAATCTTCAGTAAAAATAGGATATGAATTCATCTCCTAATGAAAATTGAACCGGTCAGCCTCGAAGAGACGCGCTATAACATGCATGACTTACTATGACGCGGTATGCATGGCTTCTGAGATGCTTTCCGACCTCCTTTCCCTCGCAAAAACACGTTGGACAGAGGTCCACGCCATCTCCGGGTACGCATACGGGATCAGCGCATTTGATGCGTATGTTGTGTGTCAAGTCGCATTTACAGACATCGCACTGGTACTGAACACCGGGCTCATTCAAAGCTGAAAGGTAACTAGGTTATGATGTGACATATGACCATGGTCGATCATGTACGCACTTTGAATCTCGTCGGGTAAATGTTGCGGTTTCCGCTGCGTGACGGTCATTATGCTTCACGCGAATAACCACGGTCGCTGCGCGCTCCTCCGCACCAAGACTAAGTCAAGGATTCGGGATGAGGGCTGTGAAAGATTTGAAATCGGGAATCGTCGTCGACGTCGCCGACGACCGTCGAACTTGACACCCGTCTTCAGCAGCAGAGCTGTCAGAGTAGTTGCAGTATCCCGCTGCTAGCAAAGGTAGTTTGGGCACGAATCGCCGCGAATTGCTTTGGGCTTGACGCTGGAATAAACGACGGCCACAGCAACGACAATGATGAGCAAAGTGTTTGTGAATGTTTGGTTACAACATTATGCCTTACAAGGGCAGGGCGGTGATCATGCCTTGGCGGTGCCACCTTTACTTGATTTGGATTACGTCCGATCCACTATATTCCCTGCGCTAATAACGACTCCAAATCCTCATTATAAAGTATATCAAGACTATGAGATCTTTTAGTCTCATCTGAATTGGATTGGATCACTTGATGAAATGAAGTGTGCCTAAAATTGGAGACATATTTCAGCAAATTGGGGTATAACCAGGGTATAACTGCACTTCCTGAGGGATAACTTTGACAGTGGTCGAAGAAAATTCATTTCGTAAAAAGCGTAATAGGTCGTAATAATTACTGTGACATGCATCTTGTATCATAAACAATCGGAAATCATGGCTAGAGGTCGTGAAAATCATAACAAACCAAGACGAAAAGGACTAGGCAGAAAGGGTATCCTCAAAGGTAGGTATAGCAATTGGGCTTGCTCAAGAGGTCCAGAGTGTCGCGGATGGGGACACTAAGACCTAGACTTCCCATGTTCAGGACATAGTCGACCCCGACTTTGTGGATGGGAGAAGTTTTTGTGGAGGGGCCTGATACTTCGAAGAAGCGCGTGGAGGGGATCAACTGTTGCCAGTTCCACCAGATGCGGTCAATGTTGGCGTGATGCAAGTAGAAAAGAGGATCTATCGCCCAAATTACGTTGACTGTCATGAAAAACTCTATTTGGATAAAATGCTTACCTCCAGGACTTGAGTAGGCGCTGCTCATCTCGCCCCCGATCATGACATGGCCGTTGTCGGACACACTCTCCAGTTGAGTGCGGAACACCTCAAAGGCTGTAAGTTTTCTCAAAGATGCTATGGCTGAAGAAGTTAGATATTTTTTTGCACTATCCGTGATGCTGCGCGTAAGACAGTGAGGAGTGGTAAGTTTGCCGGGACCAACATTGAGAGTGTAGTTTGCAAAAGGTCCTGTGTGTATGCAGCCTTCGAAAGCTGAGGGTCTAATTTCTTTGGCCGTCATGTTGTTGGATGGAAGAGTGTAGGTTCCCGGAACACCGTCGCCACCAAAGCCAGTAATTGCGTTGAAAACCGGGGAAGCAAGAATACTATCGTGGTGGAAAAATTAGTTTAGTGAAAGTCAAGGTTACGAAAATGTTGTTTACGAGGAGTTAGAGTCCGCATCTTGGCTCCAATCCCAATACCTGTGGATATTACGATTAATGGGTTGATCAGATGCTTCTTGAACAGATAGCTCACGGCGTGGCACCCTCATATCCACACTCATTGCGCAACGCTTTTTCATAAGTCCTGATAAAATGTCTATGCCATGGCAAGAATTGACCCTGGACAGCGGATATAAGTTGTTAATTCTGTGATCACGTCGTCTAGAACCATCGGCGTACCAAGTTGTGTACGGTATCCGCTTGCTTCATATAATGGGCCTGGAACTCATCGAATCTTGTTTCGGCCTCAGGATAGGCTGGATTGACAGCGGACTGGTCCTGAAGACATTTGACTGCCTTGATATACTCCGCCTTCTCGTCGTTGAACATATTTCTCCTGGGATCTCTGTTTAGTACCACTATATCTAAATATTTTCTGAGATGCTCACCATTCTTTTCGTACTAGAATATCATCACAGGGATAACGGCGCGCTAATACTGGGTTACAGAAGGAATTGACGAAAAAAACTATGGCAAAAAGAAGCGAAGTGGTTGAAAGCATTTGGAAGAAGTGCTAGAAATGCGAATGCTAGAAGAAGCTGCCTCAAACAAATGTTGTGGGGATAGGTACCAAGTACCCTGAACGCAACATATATATACGCTCGATGTACAGGAACGCCTTTCAGGGTCAGCCCTCCGCAGCATTGAAGATTGAACTGAGTCCAGGGGGCACAATTTCGATTGCGACTTTCTTTTCGCCGTATGTATAGGAGACCTTTCAAGAAAATCTCCTGATAATCTGAGTCAACGAGTTCAGTTTCAGATGGAGTGGGCTCTAATTCCCCCAGTGAACGAATTTTAGCGACTTTGACCACCATGTTCAAAACAAATTGCCTGCGAAACCCCAAGAAAAGCCATTGCGCTAGAAGTTCGGCGTCTGTGGCATTGCAGCAAGGACGACAGTCATGGAATTTTCGACACAGTAAGAGCTCGTGAAGATATCCAGTTTGTAGTTAGAAACGGGCGTCCTTGAAAGTGTAACAAATATTTCTGCAAATTTTAATTTTCCAGAGGTGGACTCGACGGGGTAGTGCGACGAGTATGGTTGGCAGGAGCTCCACTGCAGGATTTGCACTTTTGGACGCAGCTGAAGACTGAAAAGTGTTCTTTTTTTTGATTTTTTTTTTTGAATCTGTTTGTTATCGTGCAAAAAGCAGACGAGGTGCTAAGACACATGGTTGTATACTCTATGTACATCACTCTACGCTATTGTATCTACTGGAGCTCGAAACATCGAGGGCAACGAACTTGTATATCAAGGGCTGAAAAGTAGTGGCAAGATTTTTTCCCAGGCTTTCCCTAACTGTCAACCACAAAGCGCCAAACAGCGCCAAGCCAAAGCCTGGACTTGATATGAAGAATTCAAACTTGAGCATCCCATGATTGGAATCAGGCCTGCTACTTTCCACTGACCATGAATTCACCGTGAACAAGGGAGATCCGAGAATTACGGTGATGATTACAGAACTCCTATTCATACTCATTGCGGCATCGAGCATCAAAGAGACCGTCAAAATCGTAATGGGCAACAAAGTTCCTTTCTCCTGGACTCGATTCGATCCCCCCGATGGCTGACCCGGTGCCGAGATCCCTATCCGAATCTTTCATAACGTATAAATTCTAAGGTAGTTTCTCGTAAAATTCATCGCACAAAAGATCCAGTCGAGGGAGTCATTACCCAACAAGCGCCTGCTGGACATTTGGTCGAGATGTTTTCATCAACCACCATTCTCTTCGCCCTTGCTTTCTTCGTCAATTCGTTCTGTTCCTCTGTTTTGGCGGGCCCGCCTTCGATCAAAGAGCAAGCTTTGAAATATTATGCGTACCGTCAAGACAATCGGTTTGTTTGCAGTTTGGCTTTACAACAGCGACGTGAATGGTACGCAAGTCTGCTTAGTCCTGCTGGAAAGAATATTAATCCATCCCTCAATCCTTCTAGGAGAACACTGAGCAACCTCGAAAAAGCCGACTATATCAAGGCGGTCAAGTGTTTGCAATCTCACCCTGCACGAGACCCCGCTATGCCTGAGGCCAAGACACGCTTTGACGAATTCCAAGCGTATCATATCGTACTCGCCGATAAAATTCACAATCTGGTGCGATTACATTTTCATCGTAATTTTCACCACACACTAATAAATATCAAATACAAACCATCTAGGGTCAATTTTTGCCATGGCACAGGCACTACATCAGGAGTTATGAGAAAGGATTGCGCAACGAGTGCGGATACAACGGCACCTTCCCGTCAGTATCCTTGACTACTTGAACGCGTAAAGCATTCCCTCACACTAATTACCGCAGATACTGGGATTGGACCCAGGATGTCGGCGTTAATCAGTCGTAAGCAGCATCTTGATGACCCAAGTTTAGGCGGCAAACTCATTGAGCATACTCAATCACTATGCAGACTTTCTGATGCCCCCGTTTTCGACCCAATGACTGGCTTTGGTGGAAATGGTGTCCCTGGCACATACACACTGCCGCCCAACAATAACACTGATAACCGCATCTTCCCTGAAGCCTTCCGGGGTTGCTTGGAGGATGGCCCTTTCGCTAATTACACTCTCAGCGTTGGGCCCGGAAAACTCGCTACCAACCACTGTCTGACGCGCGGCCACAACAATGACGCAAAGAAATATCTCACCTCTGCGGCAGAAGCAAACGTGACGCGATCGCCCAACTTCGAGGTCTTCCGTGTCCAGCTCGAGGGCGAGCCAATTACTACCGACCACAGGATGCACGACGGTGGCCACGATGCTATTGGAGGAGAGATGAGCAACTTTTACTCCAGTCCCGGAGGTGAGATTCGTTATCAAGAAATACTAAATACGTTCTCATGGATTCCTGTCAGAACCTCTCTTCTATTTGCATCATGCAAACCTCGACCGCATCTGGTGGAGGTGGCAGCAAGCAAACGCTTCCCGAATGTACGAGGTCTCAGGCCCTTCCACAAAAGAGGAACCCATCCGCGAGGTAACTCTGGATTACATCCTTACCATGGGAGGCCTGGGCCCCGATGTTACCATTCGCGACGTCATGGACATCCACAGCGAGCCCAACTGCTATACCTACGTCTGAAAATACCCTTTTCCGTTTTTTATCTTTCCTCCTTGTATGCCCGGTTACGAATCCTTTCTTGATACCAGATTTACTGTACTATTACAATTTCCTTCGATATCTTTTATCCGACTTTGTCACATTTCAGACCATGTATATAATATCTTTCTGCACCACATAATCTTCTATGGCACCGATATTCACGCATTGGTAATTAGATATGCCACAGTATCGTGAGCGGCAACGCTAATAGAAAAACTTGACGAAGCACTATATGTTCCAGAAAGATCAGTGCCTGCCCACATATCATGTACCTTGAAGTTTCCAGTCTTTCCTAGTCCTGGAACGTTCGAGAAGGTGAATTGTTTCGTCGCAGTGGCCGATGAAGTGTTAATTATGAAAACATGAACTCCTTTCGTAGAGTTACCAGAATAGTACTCCGGGGGCGAGGTAGTCGGCATCGAAGTGAAAGCGGTAAAGGGCATAGCAGATGTACCAATTGTTGCATCTTGGTGGAATGCGAGCAGTTCGGCGTTTTTAACAATAGCCAGTTGGGCGGTGGTCAAAAGGCTCATCTAAAATAGGAACGATTACCAGGGAAGTTTAAAATGTCTGGCAGGAGAACTCACGTCTGTTCCCCTGTAATGAGACAGTTTAGATTGGATAATTCAGGCATGGAGGTCAGATTTCACTCACAAAAGAATCGGACTCTTCAAGAAAGCCCATGCAGCGAAGTGGGTTCGTTGCTCTTGGATTGTCAAAGCTCCGTTTCCTACACCAGTCGTCAAAAATAATGGTAAGAAACTATACTCATCAAGTTGACCTATTTCACGAACCAATTTCCATCATATCCATATCATTGTGAGCCCAGAAATTGACGGAAGACAAATGAGCGACGTTCGTGGTTATAATGCTGGTGATATAAGACCAGGTAGGGCTGGAACAGTGTGTTCAATAATTCAAATCTATTATGGTGACACACGGCACGGATTGATTAAGTACCTTGAATCGCCCGACATTCTCCAAGAGTGTCCCTATTCGTTTCGTTTGAACAGCGGACTCTATAATCAAATTTAAAAGGCTTACAACGCGTGCGCCCCAGTCCCAGACGTTATCTGCACCCCAGATGCACAATTCAAACTGGATGGGGCGAGATACGGTAGCCAGAGCAGCCCTGGAGTTTGATCGAATTGAACATAGACGCTTAGAGAATTATTCAGCCTGATGCGTACGTCATTTGGCGATAGCGAATGGCAGAATTCGAATTGCTTTGAAGAGATCATACGTCAAAGATGAGTGTTACATGAACTGGACTCAAATGGCTCACTAGTAGTCATTTCCTTGAGGTGTCTGCATGAACCTGTCAGTCTGTTTATCAGAATTGTTAGGTTAAACATTCACTGACTCCACTATCAGTCCAGTTACTCGGGACATTGCAATTATCTGTGCAAATATACATTAGGAATGGCAATTTCAGGCCCAGTAAATTTTTTGTCAGGATCACCATATTTCAAGTAATCGATACCCCAGTCATTGAAAGTGGCCGCATCAATGGCTTCGTGTCCTAACGACCCAGGAAAGCCGGCGCATGTCGCAGTTCCGGCGTCACTGTAAGCCGTCAATACAGAAGAGCTACTATACGAAATAGAAATACGATCCCAGCTCACCTGTATATACCAATCTTTAATCCCAAGTTGTGAATTTGAGTCGCTAGTCCACTGATTCCGTTAGGAAATTTTGTGGCATCGGGGACAATACGTTGTGTGGTTGAATTGCGACCCATTTGTGCCCAACAATCCTGTGAGTGTCGATCAGAAGGGAAATAAGTGTAAGATAAAAGGAGCCTAACATCGATATTGACGTATTGGTATCCCGCATCCTTGAGCCCGAGAGAAATGAACTGGTTAGCCGCTGCTAGAATCTTGGCCTCGTTGATGTCTAAGGGATCAATGTTAAATTGAAAATTTGAATGTCGAATTCCCTTACTTCCGCCGTAAGCATTCCAGGAATTCCATCTGTTTTGTAGATTATCTGTTTAGTGAAGTTCAGGGACCAAGTATCAAGAAATTTACCCTAACGCTGGCAACTTTCCCGTGAGAGTAGACGGTGGGGTAGTGGGAGCCGTTGCTGCGATGCCCGTCAAGGTTCCAGTAGGCTTACTGGAAGTAATTGTTGTAGTCCCTGGCTTCGATGTCGTGGTTGCACCAGCAACAGTCGAGCTTTGAGGCGCAGACGACCCACTAGCACCAGAAGACTGTTGGCACTGCGAGTAGTATTGGTTCGAGTAAGTACACGCCCACCTAAACGGTTGAAATGTTTAAAAAGACATGTAAAGAAAAATTATGTTTTCGCTCACCCAGAAGAACAAGTTGTATCTCCAGTCCAGCCCTGGCCTCCGCACTGTCCGTAAGGCGGAGACTGAGCAAGGACAATTGCGGCAAGCGTGAAAACAACCAATGTAGTCTTGTGCATTTCGATAAATTCAAGTGGAGCCAGATCAGACCTGCGAATGGGAAGTACGATACCTCATTATCTGCTAGATTATAAGCTACAAAGCGTAGTCCAAAATTACTCACAAAAGGCATTTTCTCGGGGAGTAGACTAGAAGGGCTGCACATGTGAGATTTTTCGTGTTGTAGGACGCCTTGAAACCCTTTGCGCTTCGCAGCTCACTTGAAGAAGTTGGACCCCTCGACCGCAGCAGAAAGTGCAGAAAACTAGCAAAGTGTTATAGCATATGTCGAGAGGTTTAAGGTTCAGTACAGTGATGCAACATATATGCAAGTTAACCAAGCTAGAGTTTGCCAACATCTGTTGTTGTCGGGGAGGGGTCACCGGAAAATCTTTGATAGGTCGGCGGCCGTCTGCTAGAAGGTATCATAGATGGTTCCACCATTTAAACATAAGAAGAACTATGCTTCCACCAACTAGTTATGATGCTTTGCATGAAGTCACAATGGGCAGTGGCTTGTGGACGTGCTTCGGATGCCATCCGAAAAACGTCCGAGAGGTAAACACATTCAAAGAAAAATGAAGAAAAGACGAGTGAAAAAACAGATTAATTCAGTCAGAGTCGGGCTTTCTAAGCCAAAGCTGTAAGTGTCAGATGCGTTAAGGCTCATGACTGTATGATAGCAAGAGTGAAGTTGGAGGGGAGCAGCAAGAGGTCGAAATGAAAGGCCTATCCGTGGGTAAATAGCCCGCCGGGACATGTGGTCCAATACACCTCTGCTCTTGCCGGGTACAGTCACCACATCTTTGGCCACATCAGCTGCTCGTTCTCGGTCGTTTGTGTTGCATTTGAATTATGCGCCTACTTCAGTACAGGCGTCTCTGTCTGAAGTCGGCTGGTATGAGCTGGTAAGTAAGTCGAGACGTAGAGCCTACATGCTGGGGCCTGTACATAGTAGTCAAACGGACACGGGCGCTAAGTACTATAAACTCCGAGTCCCTTCCACCAGGCATTCCGTCGTGTACAAAACGATAAGTACGCATAGGTGCCAGTATCTATTTTTGACTATTATTCTAACCCTATTTCGTCGTTGTTTAGGTTGCTGTTCCAATTTATTGTTCTTGAAGGTGTGTAATCGGCCTGTGCAAATCGCAATAAAAAGATTACATACAACTTATATACATTCGACAGATATCAAGCTACATTATCTATAAAAAAGAGGGGTATACAACGATCCATACTCAAGTCCATTATCCTGGTCACTCATCACCTCGAGGGCAACCTCCCCAATTCAACCTCCTCTTCTTCAAGCTCCCGGCTTCTCGCTTTACTGTGTCCGTCTTGGTCCGTACTAGAGTCTGGCAAGGTCACTCTATTCACCGAAAGAACAAGCGACGGCGCTCGCCCGACTGATACATATCGGCGTTTTCCAAAGAGCACCGACTCGGGTCTCGTGGTAAGCAAGAGTATCACGTTGCATGCCCCGCTGAGCCCATACAGCGCGGTGACAGCCAACGTCGAGGTCGCAGAGATCCTATTCTCGCCTCCGTGGCTCTCCTGAACGAAGCCAATCCATCGCACGACACTCAGGGGCAGGATCAAAATGCAGTAAACCAGGGGGTATCTGCAGCAGTAAATCGGAGCAAGGAAAAGGCAAACAAGAGTAGAGTGAGGTCAGTAGCTGTTTCTAATGCAGAAAGGAGCGGCAGAAGTCAATAACTTACAAAAGCATGATCAAGGATCGACGTCGGATCCCCCTGAGTGAAGGATCTGCATTCACATCTGCACATTGCCAATGAAGCTTCCACCAGAAGTCATCGTCGAAAACAATGTTCCCTCGACTCCATAGGTACAGTGGCACATATACCACAATTGAAAACAGGAGGGTGATCCAGAACCAGAAATATTCACCCCATATCCGGAGTTGGAGGTAGTCTTTGCTGATCCAGCACCAATACTGAGTGCGAGCACGGTGCAGTGAGCAAGAATAAAATAGGGCATGACGTATAATAAACTCACAGGTGTTGGGGCCTGAAATCTGGATTTATCGGCCCCTCGATTGAGCGTGTTCCCGAGGGTCACCATGAGTATCACGAAGAGCCAAGTAATTGAGACAACGATTGTCGTTATACGCATCGATCTCACGCCTTTTCCGAGCCATATTCCGATGAAGGTATAGGCGGCAATTGTCTTCAAAATAATGAGTTTATAAGTGTCTTGGTTTTTGTGCTATTCAATAAGATTGCTTACAAGTGTTGCAATCGCAACACCCGTCTCTCCAAGTTGTTGGACTACGCCTGCAGAAAGTTCAGCTAGAAGAATCCGGCAAGAAGAATTCTGATCGGACACAGCGACTAACCTTGCGCATTACAGAAGTGTCCAATTTGCACCCTTCCGTCATGTACCCATTTGACGTCCATAACGGCACCAATAGCTTGCAGGACATCGGCAGAGAATAATGAAAACTATAACGCTACTTCAGATATTGTACTCCATTAAGCAGAGCGAAAAAGTGATTCCTACCATAAGGAGGTCCGTAGGCTCTTGGAAAATACGACCTCGTTCCATGTTTGTGCCGCTCTTGAAGTGCATCCTAAAAACATTTCTCTGCGGAAAGCATATGAATGTCAGACCAATCACTCTGAAAAGACGTGTGTGTAGACCAGTCTGCTCACAGCGATGATCATCCAAACATAAGCTACTGCTACCAAAGAGATTATGCCCGCCTGAGACACGACCTACGCAACAGATTGATTTAATTGATCAACAACGAACTGATGCTCCAAGTTTAATATACTCCAAGATATTTACCGTTAGACCGATACTTTCTCCTCGTGTCAAACAGTGCAGAGTGGTGTGGATCGAGGAGCTGCTAGTGGAGATCGCATACTGCTCCGGTGTGCATATGATTCCGTTGGGCAGATGACCTGTGCCGTCCATCAGACTCAGCAGTCGGAATGTTTGTGCGACTCGGACGGGCAAGCGCCGGTGAAAAGAAGACTCAAGAATCAACGGTGGGGGCGTCCAAGGAAGAAGGGATATACAACGATGTAGTACGACCGAAGGTATATATACACGCTTGCCCAGCGCTTGATATTAATACACCGCCCCATAAAGGCACAATTTCTTGGGGCCGATGGGATAAAAGGAAAAGAGACGGAAACGACAAGGTCCAGGGTCTTCAATCAACGCTGTCACACACACACAGATACTGGCACAGCAATTAGTACTGTCCCATTCATTTCGGACTTGTAAAAAAAAGCTTGAATGTAGGGTGAATGGACGTCGGAGGGGAGTCTGGGGATCCTAGCACTGGTAACAAATCAAGCTCGATATCATGATGATTGTTGGAAGGTTGAACATCAGCGCTGGATTCATATCATGATGCAGCACAAGCGCCTTGCAAAAAGCCTTCAAGTTTAACTGCGATCACCTATCTGACGACTCAGGCCTTAGCATTATGTCAAAGCCATGTCATGGGGAAACGGTGTTGTTATTCTATAGTGAGGAACGTCGCCTTGTACTGGTAATTGAATACCGTAGATTCGTTGTGTTAATGTCTTCAGTGAACCATCATTCCATTGGGCGTGAGTGCTTCGTCCAGAAAAGTGAGTGATGAAGAAAAACGTTCCATATCATATTTCTTCGGAAACTTCATTAAAAATGGGGAGATAGAGCATGCCGACCCTTTCGGTTCCCAGCTTCCCAGAGGGGATTATGTCAATGTTCTGCGGTGGTGCCTAACGCGTGAAGCCTTCCTTACTCTAGGGCCTGCAATGCCTGCACAATGTCGTGAATCGAAAGCAGAACATCCTTGCAGAGGATGTTATTTTCCCAGTCGTCGCAAAAACAAAAACGCGTGGTCGACATTGACATCATCGTTTGGTTAACGGGTTGGCGACCGACGACGGGTGGTGGTGGAGCGGAGACAGCTGGCTGTGATGCATCATTTCGGGCCAGAGGACGGCCTAGTGCGGCTTGTCGGCATGCTTGGAGTGCAGTCATCGTGACCGGTTGACGACACCGTTGACCAAAGCCTGGTGATTCCGTTCTATGCCTTCTCGGACGATCTGCGAGAGAGTCTCAGTATCAATCGCTTCCCAGTTACTTTTCTTCCAGCTCGACAGTGACAGCTTTGACTTGAAGAAAGTCTTGGTATCTTCTAGCTTAAATGACACTAATATCGCAGAATGCCGCAGGTCATGTTGGGCGGTTTGAACTTCCCAGGGATCTGAGATTATGTCAATGATGCACAAATAATACCGGCACATGCTCGCCGTTCTCACCACTTTGACCATTTCTGTCCATGAACAGTTATTTTTGATTTCCAAGAGGGTTTAGTTACGTTCAGCCCGGCCTTTCGACACGCCTTTGACGCTGGCGGGCTACGGGCTGCAGACCGTAATCCTGGCATCACGGTCTCCTTAAAATTAACCCTGCTCGAGATTTTTTCGCTTTAACCTCGCTTCCCTCCCCTCTCATCTCTTCTCGTTCGTTCGCCGTCGATGGGGCACCTCCCTCCCTCCTCGTTGCTCTTAGTGTCCTCGCTCTCTGTAGCCGTCGGAGTATTGGGTCAATCTGCAACCACTCTGCCTGCTCCAGGTCAACCTACGCGCACGGGAACTGTTGGAGGGTTCGAGCTCATTGGAAATAGTCTTGTCAGCGCACAGCAGGTGGGCATGAAGCATACTTCTACCTGGCACATCTCGCTAACGAGTCTCGCCACAGGTTTTCCTAGCCACACCGGACAAGGTCTTCTTCGTAGACAAAGTCGAAGGAAACCCCACTCAAATAAATGGGCACCCGGCTTGGGCGTCAGGTATGTAAACGAGGACGCGCTATACAGTAATCACGTTTAATTATTCAATTTAGAATGGTCCCTTTCGTCCAATAACCAGAGGCCCATGGACGCCCTTACCAACACTTTCTGTGCTGTGAGTCCTTGGCTGGGTCACACAATGCCGATACTAATAGATTCTCGTCAGGGCGGAAATGTCCTCGGCAACGGAACATGGTTGAACGTTGGAGGAAACCAGGCAATTACATATGGTGGACAACCTGCGGCGAGTCAGACTGGCGGAGGTGCATACGACGATCCAGACGGAAGACAATCGTGAGCGGCTTAATTTTAGAATGACGCTTACACGTGTAGCTGAAGCAATTGGTCATAGGATAAGGTATAAATCTAAACGTGTTCCTATCGATGAACGCAGAAGACTGATCAACAATATGAAGATTGTTAACACCTTGCGATGACGAAAGTTGTGACTGGACACTCTCGCCCAACCAAATTGATCAGCGCTGGTACCCTACAGTGTAAGTTGTCTATTTTTGACCAAGTTCGCGGCTCAATATACCCGCTCTTAACTACTAGTGAAACACTTGAGGATGGTACCGCCATAATTGTGAGGAGCTCCACAGGTTGACTCCATAATTCATGTCTAATATAGACCTAAACTACAGTTAGGTGGATGTAGGAATGGAGGATACGTTAACGATGCGTCGCAGGATAACCCAACATACGAATTCTTTCCTCCAAGGGGGGACCCAATACTTTCTCCTATCCTCCAGAATACCCTTCCTGCAAATCTCTTCCCCCTCACCTGGCTACTACCCTCTGGCAACCTCCTGATCCAATCCAACTGGGCCACCGTGACACTGGACTACACGGCAAACGTCGAGACGCCACTTGATGATGTTCCCGATGCCGTACGTGTGTATCCTGCGAGTGCAGGGAACATCATGCTCCCGCTGACCCCTGCAAACAATTACACCGCAACCATCCTCTTCTGTGGAGGCTCGAATGTACAGCCAAAGCAGTATGTACTCTTGTCGTCTATTTTTATTTCATTACTTCATTTCTATCTCCTTTCCGTTTTCCCTTATTATGTCAGGTGGACCCAAAAGTCATTCATTATTCCAACTTATCCAGCCTCGACCTCTTGCGTCAAGCTTACTCCAGACGTCTCAGGAAGCTACGTACAAGATGACGACCTACCCGACGCCCGCTCAATGGCGAACTTCATCGCCCTTCCTGATGGCAAGGTGCTAAATCTTAACGGTGCACGTTTAGGTAAATTGAACCCTTCCCTTGCCCATCCATACTCTCCTATCACGGTTTTGACTCACGATTCGCTGGGTGTCTAGGAACGGCTGGATATGGCAATGACTCCTGGGCGATCGGTCATTCATACGCAACCAGCCCCGTCCTAACGCCTGTCATTTACGATCCAGCCGCTGCGGACGGTAGCAGATGGTCTTCAGATGGATTGCAATCGAGTACCGTGCCTAGGCTGTACCACTCTTCAGCCACATTGCTGCCTGACGGTAAGTAAATGCTCTGCGCTGGATCGTGCGAGGCTATTTTTAGAACTGAACTTTGCCTTTGTTGTTAATCAGGGTCTGTGCTTGTTTCTGGGTCGAATCCCAACCCCGATTATACCGTTGGGCCAGATGTCGAGTTTCCAACTGAGTACCGCACGGAGATATTCTATCCACCCTATTACAATAAGAGGCGCCCGCAACCCAAGGGAATCCTTGCTCAGTATTCATATGGGGGTCCTTCTTTTGATGTCGTGTTGGACTCGGACGATCTGTTCGGAGACGTGCAGAATCTCAACAAGACCAAAGTTGTGATCATCCGGACTGGGTTCTCGACCCATGCCATGGTAAGTCTCCTGTCACGCTCATACTAGCCCGTGTCCTATCAAACCTGACGTGTGTTGATCCAATGTATTTTGATTTCTGCTTGTAGAATATGGGTCAGCGGTACGTCGAGCTAGCGGCGACATACACCGGATTTGCGGCGAACAACACGGGCATGCTGCATGTATCGCAGCTTCCGCCCAACCCAGCGATCATCGCACCGGGGCCCGCGTTCATCTTCGTCGTCGTCAACGGTGTCCCCTCGGTGGGATTGCAGGTCATGCTGGGGTCCGGCACGCTCGGGAAACAGCAAAAGCTCGCTGTGGCTGACCTGCCGTCCACCAACATCGTGCAAAGCTCGTCGTCCTCGGCCGATGGCGGCTCGAGTAAGGACACTAAAGATTCGGCTGGCGTAATGCTACGCTCGACTTCTGGGTGGATGCATGCCATCTGCTGCCTTCTCGTCGTCTTGTTAGCATCTGGACTATACTAGAAAGAAAGACGCTTATGTGAAGGAAAAAGGAGAAGAACGCTTCTCTGAGTTTCCGCTCTCTCGCGATACTTACATTCCTTCATTCTGTCTGCCTGCATTGCTTGGACACTTTTGACTTTTGGTTTTAGACATTCTTTGATTCTAACCTTTTCCAGTCGCCCTTTGTCACGTTTTTAACATTCTTGCTACGCATCCATCCCATGAATCGGACTTTTCGGACTCTTGCTTTTTTTTTTGCTTTGAAAAGGATCATTTATTCATCCATACCCCTCTTTCTCTTATCCCCCTCACATTGTATATAATTTCACGACAGCAACACGGACATCACCCTCGCCCTCATCATCGATTATCACTAACGACTCTCGCCGCTACTTCATGAATGTTCCCTTCATATGACAATCTAGTATTTACCTACTACGTGTTGTATAAGCCACGTACATACTTAATGTCAGCTTGTAGACTACGTAACTACAAGTATTCTGGACTAACCTAATCTTGCTACTTGCTCCCTGGTGCTATGCCCCTAATCACACAGGTAGCTGCAATTGGTCTTGGCGCTGTTCGTGTGTTATATTGTAAGAATAAGCGGCTGAATTTTGGAATAACAGTTGGGAAAGTTGTACGTGCGGTTATAGAGCGGGACTTGGGTTGCTTCAGACAAGGGTATAGTGGTATAGCATAGTGCTCTGGCTGGATGTATCAAGTACAAACAGATTGAATGAAAAGGGGCAGAATATTTCTTCCAGGCTGAGTGATTGCTTTTCTAACTATTGCTTTGATGCAGGCGGACTACCTTGTAAATCAGGCTTCGGCGCTCAAATTTGAATGGGTATGTGGTCGGCAAGCTGCTGTGTGCGCTCGCTCCTCGTACATAATAGTTTGGAGTCATCAGCAAATCTGGGAAATTCTCATTTAGCATTATTATTTGGACCTAGCAAGAAATAGCAATATATTGCAATAC
>JANCIO010000295.1:0-37555 GCA_027604855.1 Psilocybe subaeruginosa | reverse complement strand
AAACCCACCAAAAAAAAAAAAAAAAAAAAAAAAAAAAAAAAAGAAAGTCCAAATCTAGCACTAAGCGCTTACGGGCGGCGGTGCTGACAAGTGACTGCTGACTCTTTTTCAATGGTATCTCTGAGTTGACTAAAACCCTTCCCCTCAACCTTTCAAACCAAAAATTTTCATATATACTCTAAACTTCCGAAGAAAAGTCGTCCCTGCTAGTATGTCCACCAGGAAAACATCCTCAGAGGTTGACATGGTGGTTTCAAACTCCCAGAATAGCCAGAAAGCAAAGATAAGACGGCTGCGTGGGGCTTGCGACAAGTGCCGAATCAAAAAGAGTGAGTTATAACGAGTTTCTGTGTATATCAGAGCTGAACTCGCAAGCTGTTCCAAAGTTAAATGTGTGTCGGCCGCCTAATTCTATTCCGTTTGATCTATCTTAATGATCAATCGATTTCCTTGCAGGCGACAGTGCTGAAATGCCTGGAAGTAGATGCACTAACTGTCGGCACTCCGATATCCAGTGCAGGCATGATCTGCCTAACCATCATAAGGTAGATCACCATCCATTCTATGTATAAATGAAAATTATAATGTATTTTATCCGTCATAGAAAACGGAAATGCAACAAGCAGCGTACGCACTATTATTATATTTTGCTGTTGATCGAGATTAACGATGTAATTTTTGAAGGTATATTCAAATTCTCGAAGGCAGAATAAAGAAACTTGAGGAATGTATCGAACAAGTAATGTTCACGTCACCTGTTCGTAGTTATACGACCCTTCCATTGATATACGATTGTCTTAGATGCGCCTGCAAGATACAGAACGAAATGCCATGGCCATGCCCCCCCTGACCGATCGAACCACTTATGATGCTCCTCGTGTTACCGATGCCAATCAATGCCCATCCTACATACCGCATCCACTCCCGCAATCCATTCATTTGCACACAGTTCTTCCATCAGCGACAATGCAAGATAATACGGAGATATCGGAAGCAGATGATCTTGCTCATGTAGCCCTTGCAGAAGATATGAAAAAGCTCTCTGCGAATACTGGCGTAGAAGAACGATTCTTCGGACAAGCTAGGCATGTTTTTCTATGATATCCACACGCGCGCATCGAATGATAGTTTATGTAGTGTATTCGCACTTGCGAGGCAAGTATCGACTATAAAAGATGCAATAACTGGTGTGATGACGGCACCGGATCCCGAAAGATACAGAAGAGATATCTATTGGGGCATTATGCCGGTGCGCTTCGGTACTTGTTTATCCAAATCTTAAAATTTCACAAGTCTTCTGCAGTGGGAACTATCTTATGTGACGTCTTCAGAAGCGTCCTATGTTTACCCCGACAACGACCTTCTTGAGAGCCTTGTTTCTCTCTACTTAGAGAAAACAAACAGTCTGATTCCGGTACTCCACCACCCTACGTTCATGAATCGTTGGCCGTCGGCCAACACCACTGGGACCCATCCTTTGGAATGACAGTCCTCTTGGTCTGTGCCCTTGGGTCAAAGTACTCCCCGGATCCCCGTGTGCTGCTACATAGCGATTCATCAGGGCTATCCTCTGGCTGGCAGTACTTTTCAACCCTGTCATATGGATCTAACTATATATGTCGGAAGTAGGGACAATCCGCCCTCACATAAGGTTATGGGCGCCTAAATATATGCCAAGCTCTAAGTGGTTCTTCTCAACTCCACAGAGCAGGGCTGGCAGGTCGTTCTAATTTTAAAAAGGCCGTTCTCGCCCAGAAGCTATAAAACAGCTTGAGAAGGCGTTGTATATGTCTCAGTACCCTCCCTGACATGAACCCCGCAGAACCCTCCCTGAATATGAACCCCGCTTCATCACCACCCGACACCCCAAATGAAGTCGAAAAGTCTTTATATTCAAATTGACATATTCTCTCCGAACCGTCTCCGACAAATACTGCCCACAGGACATCTGAAATACCACACAGGGTCATTAAATATTGGATTCTATGTTGCATCGGATTCTGCATTTCAGCGCCTCTGATGTCCATTCTTCTGGGTCTTTTCCTCCATACAAAGGACCTGGACTATAGCCCCTCCCCTCGGTTCATCCACGGAAAGAACAGTTTCGTTGGCAGCCCTCCTTGTCTCCGCAGACCCAACGAACTCTGTTATCACTTTCGATTGGGCGATTGAGTTTGACTCAGGCTGCGCAATTGATCGGTCTAGTGGTAGCCTTCGAGGACCATGCACCGATGTCAATATATTCTTCGACAGGTATACTTTGCATGATTGGGTCGGGACAGTACCAATAAGACGATATTTTTTTCAGTAATCTTTTGGTCTCCACAGGCAACACAGACTCGATAAACTCTAGTGATCGTCCTTCAACGCCTTTGTTCCGATTGAACGCCACAGCCATGGCCACTGGGGATATCAAAGCAAATTCTGCTACATTCCGAACGGACATTCGCTTGTTTGAATCTGGCAAAAGTCGTCGTTCAGCTCTAATAAACTACCCATTTGATACGTGAGCACGCTTCCTTTCATCTTTTCATAATATACTGAAGTTTTGTTTGATTCAAAAGCTATACCACGGTCATTTTTATGTTCGCCCAAGACGCAGAGAATAGTACTGTTAGTTTACAGGTTACAAATGCAGAGGGAAATGCCGTGTATGCAGCTATTTCTAATATTTTCACTCATAAAAGCTGAATATTATGGCCCGTTTTTAGCAGATTTAGGACAACATTTACTACTCCTGTGAATCAATCTGATTTTGACGACGGCTCTGAGATCGTTCTTATTCAAATCAATCTTGAACGAGGAGGCCTCATCATCGCGTTCTGTATAATCATTACGATCGCAATCTGTAAGCCGATTGTTTGCCACTCGAGCGCTGGGTCTTCCCCACATGCAATTCTAAAAAAATGTCTATCTGTCTAGGGCTCATTACCTTGGTTCTTTTTTTGCTCTCCTTTACAGCTGTAGTATTTGGGTTTCGGCAAAGAACCGAAGTTTTGATCATACCTGTGGCGACGGTGTTTGCATTCACACAATTGCGTGCAAGTATGCCAGGTGCTCCACCGGCTTTGGTACGTCTCACAATCACTGCGGAAGGAACTTAAGGAATGTAAGTTAACAAACATTTAATCTACAGGTGACGTTCTTGGTTGGTATTTTTCTTGGTTTGCATCTTGAACATTGGTTAAAATAAAATAATATTATAGATTTCATTGGCCTACTGCCTTGTCTTGGAATTTTAACCTTTTCGGTACGATCTTTTATTCCAAAAAGTTGCCAACCTCGAATAGCTAGCTGAAATTCTCATCTAATTTATCTAGGCTGCATTAACTCTGGGAGCGTTGATCTTTACAGATCCGACCAGGAAAGTAGAGTTGACCTGGCAGATGATCCAGCGTATTTATAACTGTGGCACCTTTTAGTCAATTTCTGACTTTTTCCACAGCGGAAATACTATCTGCCCTCGGTTTCAAGAGAAAAGGCAGTATGAGGGCTCAAAAAGGTCATTATGCTGCCGCGTAATTCAGATATCTACTACGACTCCGAGTTACCTGCAGATATTTTCACTTCCACATCGTAAAAGAGATTTCCATACCGAACTAAATTTTTGCAGCTTTGAAGTATGTCTTATAGCTTATGATAGCTATACTGGTGTAAATTTAAATTGTTCTCTAAAGTCCTAAGGTTTCTTGCAAGTTTCTCATTCAACACCCGCTTGGATAAGGGCACTCAGCGAGAAAATGGGAAAATATTCTCTGTACGAGTAGGTAATATGTATAGTATAAGCTCCGAATATATGAATGAACACACTATTTTCTATTTCAAACCTAATCGATGCGTTCCACTAGACGAGACGAGATGCTGGTAAGACGCTGGACGCGACGCGACTCAGGAGTCAACATGTGACCATACCAAGAAAGAACGGTCATGTGCTTTACGCGACGCCAACATTTGGATTCAGGAAGGTCTGATTGTGCAGTGTCTTGACTCTTGATCCTCTCACCTTTGCTTTCTTTTCACTTTTTGCCTATGGAAGAAACGCCAAAGAAGCTCGTGCACTGGCAGTTTGACTCACCATCTCTCTCCAACCTCAATTCGCCTTTCTTCAATACAACCAGTGCATCGTCAATAGATTCAACATCGAGTTTGGAGTTCATCAATTCGCAACTGGTAGCACATGGTTATGTTCCATCTCCGGGACTATCATTGGATGGAATCTCGAACGACAAATGCGATAGAGTAGTCAGATGTCTGTTGGCGCTACTCAGCCAACGCATGGTATGTCATGGCCACCAGATTGCGGCGATCAGACTGTCTAACATCTGGAATAGGAAGACATGTCCAGGACGGAAGAATTGACAACGAAACTGCGTACAATGACCTACGACCATCAAAGAATGGTGTCAATGCACCGCAAGGAAAAGGAACAGAGTGCCAATGCCGAGAGAGAAATGAACCTCCACAAATCACGGCTAACGTGCGTCTGTTGAAATTCTTGCACATGAAAGCAGGCTTACATTTCCGTGCTAGTACAACTCTGAAAAATTTGCAATTATCTGAGAGCTCGCACAAACAAACATCTGCAGAACTGCAACGTACACGGACTCTGCTCCAAGGTGTCCGAGCGACCCACTACGCAGAGCTGAAGAAGAAAGAAAAAGAAATCGAACGAGTGATGGAGAAATGGCAAAAGCTTTCAGATACACAAGCAAAACTATCATCTGTCCCCAGTGGAATGAGGTGTCTGAATGCTACTGTGGTTGAGGGGAACGAGGCTGTAGGCAAGGGCCAAGGCTACCTAGAGATAGCCCTGGAGCAAGCGGAACAGACTCGATCCAATCTCAGTGACGACAATCTGTTTTTGAGGAAACTGCTCGTCAGATCGATAAACGAACTTCAATCTATCCTTCATCACGCCAGATGTCTGATATCAGGCGACCAGAATATCGACGAGGTACGTCTTGATGGCCCTTATTTCGAACCTCCAATTGATTGATTATCTTGGAAAGCCAACTCCTTTCACTATGACGACTCTCTTCCCTGTTGCTCCTCCAAATGCTGCTAGTGACCGACTCGACAGTATCTTCAAGGAGCTGCGTCAGAATGTTTCTGCAATTTCTGAAATGTCAGCAACACCACCGGAAGCTAATACACAAATTCCTGCTGCTGAAGTAGAGCGTCTTCAAAGAATAATCACAACTCTCAAGGATGAAATAGGTTAGTCTTACGCTGTACTACATCGACTAAACTTAAACTTATACGTTTCTTCTATAGTGCTTTCGAAAAAGCAATCGATGGCACAAGTGGCTGATACCCAAGCAATGTTTGATAAATTTACGAAGGACCACCGGATTGCAACTGGGGAGATCGGAGAAATGAGCTTAGAGTTAATGTCTGCACCTCTCAAAGATGAGGCGAAAGAAAGACTGGACATACTGCGAAAAGAGCTTGACGACGAACGACAGAAGTTTACTGATGCAGCAGTCAAATTCGGAAAAGAAAAGGCTGCACTCGAGGTATGCTTGAATTCTGCCCGACAATAACATTTTGCTCATCTATTTGTGCTCGTAGGCCGAACGTTTCAAGTTCCTCGAAGAAAAACGTTCATGGCAGGTTGAGCAGATGCTTGCAGAACTTCCCCCAACACCTGTTCCAGTTTCTCCCAGCAAACCTGCCAAAGCATCCGTCAGCTTCTCGCCTAAAAAATCACCCCATAAATCACCATTTAAATCGCCTCGAAGATCACCAGCAAAGCATATCCCTGTCGGCAAGGCTGGAAGCGGGCGTAAGGCCCACCGAGTGTCTAGGCGATCTGTCGCGTCGCCTGCTGCTGTCATTTACGAGACAGAGTATATGCCTCCTATACGCGCCCTTTCGTTTCCACCGACGAGCTCACTAACACTACCGCCAACCGGTTCCCTTCTTCCCAACTCCTTTGTTCTTCCTCCCCCGTCTCCTCGCGCCTCTTTACCTACGAACCCCGCCCTCCCACCCTCTCTTCCAGACTCGCCGCCTCAGAGTACAACTCCCGAAAGTGAAGATTCGCCTCCCCATTCCACTGGGTCATCTTCCAGCTCAAATTTGCAGGTTCCATCCACACCGCCTGCGGCCCGCCGCCCATTCCCAGTTGCGAAGCCTTTTGCGCTGCGCATGATCCACGCCTACTCACCCGCCAAGCCCAGCCCGCTCAGTCGCATCCTCATGCTGGGTGACTCTCCTCTTACTCCCGCAATGAGCTTGGACGACCTGATATCACCTACATCGGGCCCTCTAGAAGCTGTCGCAGAAGAATCGGAAGAAAACGATTATGCATATGGGAGCAATATACTCTTCCCTCCACACGAACCACAGATGTCGCTGGCCGCTGAGCTGGGCGTCGAGTCTCCTCCAGATACCCCTCTGCAGGAAAGGAAAGTTGTGCCGAACGTCATCGGGCCTGTGGCAACAGCAGCACCCGCCCAGACCAGGGAACGGGTCTTCTTCCCAGATCCAAATGCAAGAAAGGCGTTTACAGCAGCAGAGAAAGGAAAGGGTAAAGCTGTCTCTGCTCCTGCTCCTCGCGCACGAACCTCGGCCGTGGGTGAGAAAGAGAACAGCAACTCCAGGGACAAGGAAAAGAGCAGTTTGGCGGGAGGGAAGTCTGGAAAAGTGTCTCCTGTGCTACCAGCGGGAAAAAATTCAACTGCTCGTAAGGTCTCTCCTGTGGGAGGTCCTGTGGCCAAGACGTCTATCAAGACTGTAGTCAAGGCCTCAACGGCGTCGGCGTCGTCGACAGTGATGGCTCGGCCGAAGATATCAACGAAATCATCTGGACCTCCAGTCGCTGGGTCAGGTCCTAGAAGAGTGCTCATCAACAGCGCAGACGCTCCACCGATCGGCAAAGGCTGGAAAGGCTAGACCTTTTTGAATTATCATGATCATGTTCGGCTTTGCCCTCTTTGTCCAATACTTTTTTCCTGTATTTTTTCTTTCGTTATTATCGTTAATTTGCCATTTGTATTATATACCGCTTGCCATCTTCGACCGTCCTCCTTCTATTTGTAAATACTGATTCTAATTTGTTATAACTGCGCTCTTTCCTACAAAACCCGAGAAATATGCTACCAAGTCGTTGACTTCGTGCAAGGGGCAAATCATGCCGACATATCCGTCTGGACGCACAACCACAATAGCACCTTGCGTACGGTCGATCCCATAATTCGTGTACCCGTCGCCTCCAAGGAAACCTCTTACATCCGCATCGTCAATCAGCACTCTGGAAGAACACAGTCATCAGCGGGTTTTGAACGAAACATTCACACAAACCAAAAACAGGAAAGACCCACTTTGACCAATGGGACCAAAGGAACTTGGGAAGATCGTTATATCTAACACTGGCCTTCGTCGCGGAGCTGATGGCGACGACATCAAATGTTGAGATGGCCTTTCTCCCAGCTGTCAGGTCCGACAGTGCGATTTCCAAGTTGCTCGAGGATATCCTAATTTTCTCAAGTTGTGCCGCATCTGAAGAATTTCCTGTGAAAACCAACAGCTTGAAACGAGCGTCGGAGGGCAGAAGATTTTGAATCTCCACAGGACGTGAATCTGCCGCTCGCAAAAAGACTTGCGGCAACATGCGCTGTCCAATGATGAGATTTTTAGCAAGAGACTGATGCTTGTTGTTTGTGATGGCGGATGGTGCATAACGGATGCCGATACCACTCGTGAAGCCTCCGAATGTCTGGAATGCTCTGAACGGTCAAAGTTAGCAGATTGCAGTGTACTCAAAAAGTAAAACAAATCACTTCAGAAAATCTTCATGCGACACGCCATCCTCGGTTTCTTTCGTTCTCGGTTTTCCTGAGAACAGCTTGGCGAATTGCCTATCAAAGTCAATGAGGTCTTGGGCGTATTTTCTTCGCTCAAATTCATACTATCATGGTTCAGCTACGACTCTTTCAGGGAGAAAGGTTAACATACTGTCTTCAACAAAGACATGTTTGCCCAGCCTTTCAAAACATGGGCCAGTTTCCATGCTAATGAAAATGAGGTTCTTCAGCTGAAGCACAGAACAAGATACGAAAACCCTCCGACCTAAATTATGACTATCGTTCATACTCGCATTCATTCCTTGCCCTAGCATCCACGTAAACGCGACACTCTGCAGTACGAATAAACCAGATCTTACCAGCCTTCGGTGAATGCGTATGACATGCATCTCCAACAATAAACACGCGCTCTCTCGCAGAAAATTTGGAAGCTACTCTCTGCCCAACTAGCAATGTTCACATCAGGTCGTGGCAGAGATGAAGAGCATATGGCAATAGACCTACTGATGTATATCGTCCACCAGTCAAATTTCTCGGGTGTACGTATATAATAAGGATGCAGTGCTTTCTGAACTTGCTAATATCCCAGACAGACAAGTCAGAAGCCAAACCTCCTCACAAGAGAATGAAAAATAATAGGCACAGACCTCAAGAAGCAGATGAGGTTGCAGCTTATTCTTATCGACCCTTCCATCGGCCGTAACATGGGCGGTTTTATCGTCCAGCTGGATGTATATCCGCACTTTATCGTCTTCCCTCGGAATGATCATGCAAGAGCCGTTATTAGAGTGGATGGCAGTTTTATTGCGCACATCAGGAAAATCTGTGTCAGGTGTAAAGTCGACCACGCCCCATATATAATCCGTCTGTTCCCCATCCATAGAAATATTGAGCACCCTTCGGACCCATGAATGTGCACCTATATTGAAAAAGAGATGTTTTCAGGATATCTAATGCCTGTGATACCCAATTTTCGTCACTGACCGTCAGCGCCAACAACGAATTTTGCATGAACGATTTCTGTCGGTCCCACCTCGCCGTTTTCCAGGAGGTGCTGCAATTCGACCTGAGAAGATCGTCATTCAATACCGAAGGCCACCACAGGTGCGAAACGGACACCTACTCGGACTGGGTGTGTTTGCGGGTCATTCAGCAACGATTCGTCCTCCGACAACGTGAGGGAGATCGGAAGCACCGGCCTACTGACCCCCACCCCCGAACCGCGCATAGAGTCCAAAAATATACTTTCGATAGCACCTTGATGCAAAGTCACCTATTCGACCGAAGTTCAAAGTATCACGAACGAACGTATCGAAGAGGTTCATTACCTCGAACGGATACCTAGCAGACGTCGCAGTGACATCTGGAACGCGATCCGTAAGCTACAACGAAGAGTTAGAGAGCCATATAGGGGCCCAGAGTAGTAACCACTAATGCACAACGAACCTCTATACCGCCATCCGGGCTCGGATTGTAGAACGCCTGTCAGCTATATGATAAGAATCGCGACATAACCATGAATGCCGCTCCAGACCCACAGCCATATGCATCTGATTTCCTTTCTTCAAAAGCCTCTCTGCCAATCCATAACTCTAACAATTAGATAGAGAGACAAAGCATCAGATAAAGAATGCAATAATACCAATGACTTGATTTACCTGGAAAACTTCGATAGTCCTAGGCTGAATGCCATCTGCTTGTCCTGCAGCGACCTTGTCCGGTCTTGTCGTACCGGATTTTCAAGTGCTGTCAGCTTGGTGGCAATGAAAAGAATTGAACCCTATTTCTAACCTCTGGTCGATGATACGAACGCTGACCCCACTTCTGGCCAGAGCATTGCAAGCCATGAGGCCCGCAGGACCCGCACCGATGATCAACACATCGACTGAGCTTTCCTCGAATGTCACCATGCTTTATCACAGTGTTCCGGAGAGAGAGATGTTATGGGAAGTCAGGAACCCTTCACGACGTATCAACGCCGGTCTTTATAGGCACTGGTGGTTCAGTTATCCATATCCATCGAGAACATCGTAAACCAGATACCCATTAAGATAACGATTTCGTCTTGTACGAAGCCCAAAGCACGACACCTCTTATTTCCGATGTCACACTCATAAGCCACAACCCATTCAGAGGAGAAACGCAACCAGGATCACGCACCTCCCAGCACCAAACTCAGGATCCCTCTGCCCACGCTAACTGGACTTCGAAATGCTTGAAATGCCATCTTTGGGCAAGCGTTGCGGGTTCTGGTCATTGGGCCAGATGATTCTGAGTGCTCACATGGGAAAGAACGTCCTCTTCTTTTGTTGATCAGCCGCGGGGCTCGTGAACGGGATCTCCATTCAGAAGTGGTATGCGCGTCATGACCATACAGGGAAGTTAGTCGTTCACGGTATCCCACCGTATTCAAAGTACGCCCCGGCGTTCGTATATTTCTTAAAGGGTCCAAGGAAAAGGTGCAGTTTGTTCGTACAGCTTCGGCGCTATCGTTGAGAATAGACGAGGCATGAGTATAAAACGGTATTTCCATTTCCATTGTAATCCACGATACCCATAGCACAGAACAAGTGTACACTCTTAAAAACAGACGAGGTCATCCATCACTAGCAGAACAAGAACAGACACCCTGCAAAAGACTATTAATAATCAGAGATATGAAAAGTGATTAAAAGCTTGCCCGACAACACATAAATATAATACAGCCAGCGTATCTTTTTTTTTTAGAAAAACAAACAGCCATGTTTAAAGTTCGTCCGAAATGTCAGTAATCTTCACCGCGAAAACAGACTTGACATATTTATCATCCGTCCGTCCCTCGAACGTATTGAGGATTTCATCGATCTAGAGTTATCATAACAAAATTTTGGTTTGTATCAAAGTCGCGCATACACCCCAACTGAGTAAACCATAGCCTAGAATAAGAACAACGTACCTCTTTGGGTGGGTTTAAATCATTGTTTTTCGCCCTATCCCATCGTTCGCGTCGGGTCGCGCCAATGCAAGGTCCATACTCCTCCATACTGAGTACATAGTATAAGAGGTCAGGACGAGGGCGACTTGTCGGTTTATTATAGTAGCTACTCACTTGTCAAAATAACGAAGAATCTGGTGGACCCTGTTTTCCTTGCTTTCAACTGGAGAAGAGGATAACCGGAGTTGAACGTACACAATGGAGCAAGAAAAGCGCGACGACGTACCAGTAGTCAGCTTCCCGTACTTCTCCTGCAATTTGTCATGATACTCGAGCCATTTCACAGCGTCGACGTCGAGCTCCGAGTCGGTAGTTCGGGTTATTTGCGCAGCCGACGATGTTGTTGTCGCTGTCGTTATTATCGTTACTGTTGTTATTGTCGTTGTCGTTGTCGTTGGGGCTGTAGTTGTCGTTGTCGTCGTTGTCGTTGTCGTCGTTATTGTTGGCGTTGGCACTATTGGCGCTACTGGAACAGGAGCTACTACTGGCGGTGCTGAATTGGGGGCCGCGACCGTTTCCACATCTTGCAAGGCTATATGGTACTCCACACCCTCATCCGTTTCCGCATCTCGCCAGGCTGAGTACTCCTCGTAGGTTGCTTCCGCATCCGCATCATGCAAGGCTGCATAATATTCCTCCTGCTCCCTTTTGTAGGCTGCGTCCGTTTCCGCATCTTGCAAGGCTGCATAATATTCCTCCTGCTCCCTTTCGTAGGCTGCGTCCGTTTCCGCATCTTGCAAGGCTGCATAATATTCCTCCTGCTCCCTTTCGTAGGCGGCAAACAAGACCTCTGCTTCCCACTGCTCATCAACGTAATCAACTTCAAAGGCGTCCGCTGGATCAACATCCGAGTCGTCTGATTCGCTGTTTTCTTCATCCTTATCCTTATCCTCGTCCTCATCACCTTCCGCGTACTCCATTGTTGAGTCTGATGCATCCTCATCCTCGTCCTCCTTATCAGAAGCGTCGGACACTGCTATAACTGAGGGCTTCGCAATAGCCGGTGGATTGCCTGGTCTAAACCCAGCGCGTGGCTTAGTCTTGCTTGCGGCTGCATTCGGTTTGGCTGCATTATACGCCAGTCTGCCCTTGGTCTGCTCCATATCTCTCTGTGTTAGCTATATTCGAGAGCGCAGTTACTAACAGTTGAGATTGTTAGAAAAGACCTAATATGCATTGTTTTTGGTTCGAATCAGAAAGGTTTGACAGATCCCGAGGACAGCAATCACAAGAAATCCCATGAACTTTAATTAATGACCACACCTGTTGCTACCCCGCATAAATTAAAATGCCCTTCAACGGCTTCAATTCACAGAGAAGTTCACAGACCACAGTAGGTTCAATCAGGCCCGAGGTCCGAGTCGTGTAAACATCCAGAGCACTGAGCACCAACTGACACAACTTTAATCCACACAGTCTTTCGGCATTGGAAGAAATTCGACGTCCATGGGAGAGTCAGTCAAGCGATACCAACATCCAGACAATGGTCTGAGGCGATGCTAGGCATTAGAGGGATGCATCCATTGTCGTCTTTTATCTCCACAATCATGGGGTACATCTACAAAAGAAACACAAGCAAAATTACACATCGACGTCGACTGGAAAAGCGGGTCAAAAATAAACACACATTAGCATGTATATAAATAACAGCCAGAAAGAAACTCACCAGCGATTCGTAAGTCAGTAAGTCAGTAGAAACTGGCCTGCTCTGAAGGCAGCAGCAGCAGAACGGCGTGGTCCCGACTCCCTAGACCTGGCCATAAAACACCGACTGGACATACTCGTCCTTTGTCCTTCCCTCCATCGTATTCAGAATGTCACCGATCTATAGCAACAAGTACACAGTCAGAGTTTCATTCCATCATTATAATCTGCGCATATATTAGAGCGAAAAACAACGTATAGCTCACCTCTTTAGGCGGATTCAACCCCAGAGCTTGTGCCCTATCCCACCGCTGCTGTCGCGTCACGCCAATACAAGGTCCATATTCGTAGATACTAGAGGCATGAAAGTGGTCGTCAGGATCACAATTTAATTTACAGAAACAACACAAATACCCACTTATCGAAATATCTCAGAATCTGATGTATCTTGTTCTCGTTCTCGCCATGAACTGTAGATTCAAAATATCAGTATTGTTTAGTTGTCGGATGAGTTCAAGTCCAAGTAGCGACTCTAGAAAAAACAACACTTACTAGTCGGCAGATTCCCATACTTCTTCTTCAACATATCATGGTATTTCCTCCACTTCACAGCTTTAACCCTCAGCTCCGGAAGAGTACCCTTTTCCTCCTTCGCGATATTGTCGTTCGCCTCCACCCTCCTCGCAAGCTCCGCCTCGCTCGCATTGGACGGCTTGAACATGTCCATGCCCATTTCCATATCGAAATCGTTCGCGCTCTCAATCTCATCTACTTCCTCCTCTTTGACTGTCCTCTCCGCTGGCACAAGTGAATCCACACTCGCCTTGCTTATATTGAGCGTTTGCATTTGATTCTGCACAGACGATCGTGTCGTCCTCCCTGCAACTGGAGAGGCAGGCGCAGGCGCCACCCTCTCCTCGATAGTCCCGACAGTCTCATACGTCGTCACCGAGCTAAGACTCTCCGTGTCCGAATCACTGCCCGTGAAATCCTCAGCAGGCTCAATCTCATCCTTATCTTCCTCCTCCCACCCCTCCTTGACATCTTTAACTGCGTCTTCGACTTTCGCCTGGCGCGCCGCTTTCGCCCTCGTAACACGGGCAGCCGTTGGAGACTCAACAGAGATGGTTGGGTTGGGCGCTATTCCAGCAGGAGTAACAGGAGCAGAAGTAGCAGCAAGAGCAGCAGTAGCAACAGGTGTAGTCGGTCCTACTTTGGTTTTCCCCAGACCAGCATTCGACGCCGTCCGCTTCCCAGCGCTGAAATCCAGCTTGGTCTGCTTCATGCCGTCAATGCCAGCTTTCTTAGGCGACATATATGATATTCCGAGTCCGAGATGGTTCTGAACGTTAGAGTATAACGCAGTTTTGGTTCAAGTCAGAAGAAAGAGTTGAAAAAAGAGGATCAAGGGACAGATGGGTTACGGAATGAACGTGAACCTCTGATTTTTCTCCTATTATGGTAATCGTACCCCCTATTCGTACTTTACCCCACACCGCCATGTATACCCAACACTACGAAGTGCAAACTCGAGCTCCATTGTGTAAGAGTGTAAGGTCGAAATAAATGCGTTAGATACATACATACATCTATACAGATTGTACATTGAATAAAGATACTACCAATACATAAATCCTACGTCAATCCAATAAAAAAAAGGGGGGTTTCCAACTGTCGAGAATCATCTACTCCAAGTCGTATTACGCAGTAGTCGAATGTCCATGCCCATGTCCCGTCCCGCATGAGTGTTCGATATCCTCTTCTTCCTTCCTCAGCCGACTCATCGTCGCCTCCAGCACCCTTCTCCTCCGCTCTTCCTGTGTCTCGTTATCAAATATATTGGAGCCAGATGATGATGATGAAATGCTGCCGCCACCGCCCAGCGTATAGGCGCGAGCCTCTGCCTCGAGCTCCGACGAGGGTTGGTACACGTCGTATCCAGGCCCCCCGGAGAGATAGTGCGTCCCTTCAGATACAGAGCGTTCGTATTCCGCTACTTCTTTGTTAAGCTTTGAATTAAGACTCTTGAACTATAAAAAAAAGAAAAACATCGAAAAATCAGAATCAGAATCCTCATTCAAAAAGAAACAGTAGCCGAAAAAGAAAAGGACTCACGTTCTCATCATGATCGCCCCACACATTATGCGTCAGCTCATGACACAGCACCCTCCTCACCTCCTTATACAACCTAAACCCATCATACTTATCCGTCCGCAACCTCAACTTGATCGCTTGGCCCGCATTCTCATTTAACCCCAACAACTCTGGGTGTTCGTGCGGCGCGAGCTCCGTCAACAGACCGACAGTGAACTTGTGCTGGTGCATAATGTGCCGGATCGCGGGATCCTCGGAGAGCTTGGTGAGCAGGGAGAGTGCAGAGGCGGGGTTGGGGAGGTGCGGGAGCGCCTTTAGGTCATGGAATCGGTATTGTAGGGATGCGGAAGACGAGGACGACGCGGACGATGAAGAAAAGGAAGAGATAGGTCCAGATCCGGTGCCCGTCGACCTAAGCTGTAAACCAAATCAGCAATCTTAATCAGACCTGAAAACAAACATCAAAAAGAGCAAGACAAAAAGGAACACACCTTCACAGGCGCCTTCGACGCCCTCTCGCGCATAATCCTCTCCCGCCTCGCATTCTCCCCTTCGACAGCCTTCACACCCTCCACCTCCTTCCTGGTCGAGCCCAGCATCTGTATCCTCACCCCATCCCTCATCCCCGCCTGCTCCAGCGTCAGCTGCTTCTCCACCTCTGACTTTGACTCTGGTACAGAAGAATCCCCAGTAAAAGTTACACTTGAGGTGGAGGACAGCGGCACCGCCTTCTTGCCTTTATACAACAGCTTCTGCAAGGCGGGCGGCACCTCCGTGAGCGCCTCGATCTGCGCGTAGAGCACGTCGAGCGTCGTGTCCGGGAGAAGAGACAGAACGTGCGTCTTCCCGCGAAACGAGATGTTCAGCTTTATAGGATTAGTATTTGGATTCGTAGACGCTGTTGAGTTCGAGCTATCTGTAGATGACGACATGATGTGAAGCCTTGTGGCTTTCGTATAGATCTAGGCCGGGTTGGTGGGTAGTGCAGCGCAGTGGTAATGGTGGTGGTGGTAGTGATATAATCTATAATCCTGGGTATAAATACAATGGATAGATGATTGCGAACGACGTTATAACTATCAACCCAGAGGGCCGAGTCCGAGTCCGCGTCACCGTAACGTGATTCCGCCGATCAGTCAGCTCTGCAACAAATGTGAGTAAGCATTTATTTCTGTAGCATTCTCGAAAGACCTGGTCTTCGTTAACCACAGCTCTATCAGTGACATGTGTCGGACATTCAATGTTGACGATCATGTTGTGCCGATTTCAATGATGGTTGGGTTTATAAAGTATATAAAATATAGATCCCCAAATCCAGGCTATTCCAAGCCCACATAAAACTAAAACTAAACTAAATACATTTTCCTCAAGTCAAGTATGGTTAGTATTGGTATCCAATTCCATCTCCTCAACATAAAGTACGAGGGGAGGTATAACCAGAGAATCAGAATGTCAGAAACCAGGTCAGAGCTTAGCGCTGACTTTCACAAGCTGAGCATTACGCTGGATGATCGCAGCCGCTTCGGACACCATATTGTCGACGATAACCTGCGCGGGGAGAATTTCCTTGATCACTGAAGACACGCTGCCCATTAACCATGGCCTAGTAAAGTAAAAGTTAGGCCAACTTTAATATGCGAAGAAAAGGGGGGTGATGGAATAAATAAAAGTAGACGTACCTTCCGGCAACAGACTTTTCGGGGTGTTTCTCGAGCTCGTTGTAGTGGGGGATGATACCCTTCGACGTGAGCTCCTTAATCTCCGCCTGTCTGTTCTCTTCCCTAATTACCAAAGAATAATACTTGCATCAACACCTGGCCTCTAATTAAGGGGAAAAAGACAACACACCAATCAGCGACATAAGGAGTCTTCCTGACACGCATAGGACGTCCGGTGAAGATCACCGTGCGCGCGACGTCCTCGAATCCGGCGCTGACGACAAGCTCTTTATGGACCTTGGGCGCACCAGCCTCGACGGAAGCCACAAAGCGCGTACCGACCCCTACAAAAACCAAAAGCCATCAGCATCCCCACCCAAAACACTAAAGGGAAAATAGCGACTCACAAACCCCCTGGGCGCCCCACGCCAAATTCGCCGCCAAGCCCCGTCCATCAAACACCGCGCCCGCACCAACCACATAAACCGGTCGGCCATTCAACTCGCTCTTCGCCCCCTTGACCGCGTCCACACACGCCGGGATCAAAATGCTCGCGGCAATATCGCCCGTGTGGCCTCCACCCTCCCCGGCCTGCGCGCAGATGAGGTCGACGCCGACCTCGAGCGCCTTCTTCACGTGCTTGGGGTGCCCGACCATGTTCATGACGATGATGCCGGCTTTGTGCAGCTGCTCGACGGCCCAGCGCGGGGGCACGCCCACGGCGGAGACGAAGAGGGTTGCCTTTTCGTCGATGATCACTTGGAGGAGCTCGGGGAGCTGGCCTTTCGTGTAGTCGGTCTGTTGGTGGGGAGGGAGAAGGGTGGGGGTTAGTGTGAAATTTTTGGGGTGCTTTGGGGATGGAGACGACGTACGTTAGTCTTGCGCGCACTTCCACCGACTTGGGGGAGGAGCAGGTCGACGCCGAAAGGCGCATTAGGGTTCTTCAAATCCTTCTTGAGCAGTTGGATCTATAACATACATCCAGTTCAGAACGCATTCCCCCGCAAAACCCGAATCGAAGCAGAGAAAACACACCTGCTGACGGAGGATTTTAGGCGTGTATCCAATACCGCCAATGACACCCAGTCCACCGGCATTGGTGACAGCAGCTGCGAGCTCAGGTCCAGCGGCCACATTCATGCTACATTACCCAAAGAAGATTGATTAGAAACATAAAGCTCGAAAGAAACAGGGGAAGAAGAAGGACAACATACCCAGCAAGGAGGATAGGATGCTTGATCCCAAAAAGCTCAGTAATAGGTGTCGTGATCACAGCCATCTTTCTTCAAGTTCTTCGTATCGTGTAGCCAAGAAGTAATCAAGAAGTTTATGTGAGTATATACAATCACAATCGAGTCGAGTCAACCAAGAAATAAACGGGACGAGGGGAGGGAGGGGAGAGGACAAGAATGACAGCGCCGACCTGGGGTGTTCAGTTTATATGTCCACAAGAGGTGCATGATTATGATTATTTCGCCAGCTGGGAAGGCCCGACCGGCTTTGGTATAGACCCGACCCGAGCTCGGGTGGGTCATCCCGAGTCCCTTGCATGCCCTATATTGGACCCGTCGACGCCTCGCCCCCACCCCCACAGTGGCGGTACCGGCTGGTTTCTACCGTACTAAGTACATCTAATGTATATAGTACTTGAGTAGACATTTCAAGGCAAATCTTGCATTACCGATATGTAGTGATACTCATCATCAACAAAACAACAAGCTTCCAACTTTTGACCCTCTGGCCTGACATGACGCCTCGGAAACCCATTTAGCGATGTGGAATCTTGAGTTCTCTCAAGAGGCAACCTAAGCCAACAGTCCGACAAGTTGCCTGACACCTGCCCTCACGAGTCGCCGAGTGTGCTCACTTGACATGGGCATTATGCAATTATGCAATTGATTTGAATCTACTTGGAACCCCTGTAATTAAGCACTCATTCAAGACCGTTTTGTGTAATTTGTAAACTATTTAATGTGCAAAGGGTTCACCAAATTTCAATATCACTCACATCAAGTGTCTAGGTACTAGTATTGCTTCTCGAGATCAAAACTAAACCAAGTCAAAATTGAAGCTAAGGAGTAACTACGATAAAAGTTAAAGTTGGACAAAAGAGAAGTATTTATCAAGTATTTATGGTATGGTACAAGTTGTGTGTCCATCAGGTTACCTGACAAAGCATATATGACTATGGACTCCGACCTTAGAAGTAGCCACTGACAAAAATCTATGGGTCCTGGTGCTTGTCGACCAGCAAGCGGACCCATCAAAAACCTAAATCCTTTTTCAACTGCTCGGCATTCGTCCTCCGTGATCTCAGAAAAGATTTGACGAATTCTTGCCAATTTAGACAGGTAAACCTTGAGTTTGTCTTTGTCCGGACAATGTCGTGCCATGTGTGCTTTCTGAGTAGCAAACATTGTACTAAATATGTCGGAATCCTACCATGAACCGCAGAGGTGGACTTCCCAATTCCTACTTTTTCTGCGAAGTTCAGTCCCAGTTCAGTTGCGAAATACTAGGGGACAATCGCGTGGATTGGGCCATTGCTCCATTGGAACACCGAAATCGGGTTCTTGAGTGATTGGAAGGGTATACCTCATGAAATTTGGCCAGCTATGTTGGTCGAAGGACCGTATTTGTCTAAATTCACAGACGATCGGACAATGAAATAACAGAAAAAGGCAAACTGAGGAAGGAAGACAATGTGAAGAACGCGGGCACGTGACGTAATTACCGCGTCGCGTGGGGACTTTGCGGCCGTGGCCCATCTTGCACTGAACCACCATCACCTCTACCATTGTTGGCGACCGTAGCTCATTTTTCTCCTCGTCCATTTTTCTTATGACTCTATGGTGTAAAAAGGACAGACTTAAAGGTAAGTTCTATATCCCACTACTCACCCTAATCTCATCCAACTGCATTCAACCACATATTGACTATGTCTTCCAGGCGTTGACCCGAGAAATCCATTCGAGTTAGGAGCCCAGAACGCGGATCCATTCACTTTAGCGACACTCTGGTGAAGGCCTCTTCCCATTCCCATGGTTGAAGCTATGAGGCCCGCAGTCAAAGTCGAGCTCCGGAATTGCAAGGAAAGCTACGAGACAGACACTAAGAACATCTATCGTACTCACGACGATCTTCCCATCGAGAAATTTCTCAGAGAATGCTCCCTTTACGATGACGAATCTGTTGAATGGAAGGAGTTAAAGCAACTTATCCGTGAGGCGCAGTGGTCACAATCCCGCGTAGCCGAGAGCTCCTTGTACGAGCCACTCTGTCGCATCATCCAAGCAATCTTCGATTATTTTGATGAGTGGCAGGACTTGCACCCACGCTGGGTCAAGGATACTCATAACAATCCTATGGACCGCAAAGAAGAAACCGACGTCCTCTACTTCATTCAGAACGAGGAAGGAGAGCTCCTAACCTCTGTTACTGCAAAGACAACGCCGGATCTATCGGTTATGGGGGGAGGTCCATACCTTTCTGGCAGAGAGGTTGACGTCGATACTCCACAATATGCCCATTGCATCTCGCCCTTGGAGGTGAAGACCAAGGCTACCTTGAACAAAGATAAAGTCTTGTTACAAGTTGCTATGTACGCAAGGTGATTACTGCTATAAGGCTAGTCGTCCATCTCCTGAATTTCTGTATAGACAATGCTTTATCCAACAACCTCACCGGCTATATGTTCCTACTGTCGTTATCACAGAATCCCGGGCTCACGTTCATGTGTATGATCGCTCTGGTGTGCTCCGACTAACCCCAGCCATCGATATTCACGCCGACGCGGTTGCCTTCGTGCGCAATATTATCGGCATCTCTACAGTGTTTGGAGGCTCCAAGAAGAATAACGAGTTCGACGCCCCGTTCGATCAAAACGTGCAGTGGGTAGCAGATACCGATTACCCTCAAATCCAAGTTTACAATCAGTGGACAAGTGAAAAAGACGACAAAGAATCTGACTCTGAAGATTTTGATGGAAGCTCTGAGGCCTCAGACTGGGACTCTGAAGCACCGGAGAAGGAACCTGAAGGATCGGAGGAAGAAGAGGAAGAACCCGATGACTTGGGGGAAGAACCTAATGAATCCAACGCGGAACCAGAACATGAAGAATCGGACGCAGAAATTGAACATTCGGGCGGGGAGCCTTCGAATCCTACCCAGCTATCTGATGCATTGGACCAAGATCCCGAGTATGATTGTTCTCCAACAACGTTTCTGACCTTAAATCTGTATGATGTTACGAACATGCGCTTCGTTCGTCGGACGGTGACGGGACGCGGAACAGTCTGTTGGGATGCCGTAGACGCGGAGACAGGACAAGCTGTCATCATCAAGGATTCCTGGCGGTACTCCAGACGCATCGCTGAATGGAAGCTACTTATGCAAACTAAGGACATGGATGGCGTCGGTCAAATGATCGCTTTCGAGGATCGCTCTCAGAGTAGCATTGTCCATTTCAGACACTTTATTTGTTATGGCTTCCCAAAGTCATACCCACATAATCGTATATTCTCTAGAATAGTGCTTCAAGCCTATGGGCAATCTATTCGCCATTTCGATAGTAAGCTGCACCTTTTGTACGCCTTTCGTGACGCCGTCGCTGGTGAGCTATATTCACTGTGTCTATGTGTTCGCATTATTAATTTGTTTTTGCAGGCCACAGGAACTTGTGGATGAGTGGGATTTTACACCGAGACGTCAGCATTGACAATGTCCTACTCGGTCAGGATGACTCTAAAGACGGTAATCGTGGCGTTCTCATTGATTTCGATATGGCCATCAAAGTCGATCGCATCCGCAAACCTTCTCAGCATCTAATCCGGACGGTGAGCAGCTTTGTATATCCTTTTCATTTCGACATGCTGAGCACATTACAACAGGGAACTCGTGCCTTTCAATCCATTGCCGTTCTGAACGCTCGAGTATTTGAAGGCGTACCACCCCCACAGGACCATCTTGACGACCTTGAGTCCTTTCTCTACATTTTGGCATGGATCTGCCTTAAACACAATGGCCCGCGCAGTCGTTCCATTTCGCCTGAGTTTCTGGATCATTGGGAGTCGCCCAAAGGATATGTATGTTCCGCAGTCAAAACACAGTTCCTAATCCAACCCACCACCATGCTACAACAATACTTCAACAACGATATATTTAAAACTCTTCTTAAAGCTCTTGCGGGAATGTGTTACAAACATTATCTCGAGAAAGTCACAATCTCATCCGAACAGCAGGTCCCACCAACCCTTATGGATGTCCATAAGAAAGCTCAAGCAACACATCACGACACTTTCCTCAGATGTATTGACGAGGCCATAGAAAAGCAAAAGAAGGAAAAGGAAGATTGGGTTCGTGCACCTGTGACGCCTCCTGCAAAATCCGTCAAACGCGGCTATTCTAAAAAATCTGGGCTCAACAAGGTCGCACGCGGGGGTAACTCAAAGAACAAAAGGAGGGGTGATCATTCAGATGACGACGATGGTCCAGGGCCATCTAAGAGGCTGAAAGCCCCAGCAGAATGAATCCGATTCAGAATCACCGCGCGCATGCTCTAAATCAAACTAAGGCCTTTCACCAAGGTATAAAAAGTTGGGAAGTGGGGCTATTCTGCAACTGATCGTCTATTTTCCTTTTTCCCTTTATGCTTTCAATATTTCAAAGGATTTCTCATAACTTCCTCATTTTACAACGCTATTCCTCATGTGTGCTTTTATATGCGGATCCATTCTTACAATGATTTATGACTTGCGAAATGCCACTGCACCTGTTTCTGTCAATGTCCATAGCATTTGGGTCTCTGGGTGCCAGTGTTGTGTTTCTCGGCGCATATTAAAATTCATGGATGTGCAGCCGCGCGATAAGGTTCAAACTGAGCTTTTAAATAACTCGACAGTGGAAAACCAGAGAGGAACACAACCCATTGATCCATCATGTATCCATCATCCAAAATCGTCCATCTAATTCGATTAAGTAGAAATGCGTTGAAGCAATGAGCAGGGTATACGAAAGTGGTGGCTAATACTATGTATGTAGATAGACAGATGATACTTGATAACATGATACTTGATACTTGATACTTAGTGCAGAATGTGTGATGTACTTTCAGTTCAAACATGTAAGAGTGTAGAAGGGGTAATAAGTATGTGGAAGTGTGAATGTAAAAAAAAAAAAAAAGTCGCGAGGCACATCCACCGAGCTCATCTACGTGAGAGCATCCTGCAACGAATGGGAAAAAAGAAAGCGTTTTGGAGAGTTAAGGTCATTAAGTAAGAAATAAGTGGCATCCGTATCCGTTGGTGTATCGGTGTCGGTATCGTCGGAGGGATGGAAGGAGCAAGAGAGGTTCATGACGATGGAATTTGAAAGGCTCCTAGTAGACGTAAGGCAAGGCAAACATTCAAGGGCGAAGGCAAAGGCGTTGCAAAAGTGGAGTCCGAAGATGCGAAATGCGAAATGCGAATGCGTCCGATAGCATAGAAATCGAATAACGCGAGAGCAAAGAAAAAAAAAGAGGAGAGGGGCAGGAAGGACAACGGACAACGGATAGAGGACAGAGGACAACGACGATGGAGGTAGACAGCAGACAAATAACTATCAGTATATCACGGTGGTGGATTCGGCGTCTCAGAAGCATCGTCACGGTTATCGTGCTCCTCTCCCTCTTCCTCACCGCCACTCGGAGGCATCCGTCCCGCAGAACGCATCAGCCTCCTCAATCTCGCCAGCTCCTCCGCCAGATGCCTAGAAAGAAGACAGGACAATCAGCAATCAGCAATCAACCAAAAATGGAATAGCACCAAAGCTAACGCCAAAAAAAACGAAGAAAAAAGAAAACACAAAACGCACTTCGCAATCCTATTCGCCTCCTCACACGCCTGGCTCTCCCTCTCCACCTCCGCCCTCATCTCCTGCACCCTCTCCCTCCAATGCTCGTCCACCTCCCGCCCCAGCCGCCCACCCTCCTCCTTCAACTTCGCCACCTCGCCACCCTCCTCTCTTTTCTTGATCTTCTCCACCAGCTCCTTATACATCCGCCCCACCCGCTTCGCCTCCTCCACGAGCTTCTCCTCGCGCTTCGCCATCTCCGCGCGCAGGCGCTCCGCGTCGAGCTTCCACGCCTCGTTCATCGACTTGATCGTGTCCCGCAGCACGAGGTACTCGCGCTCCGACTTCTGCGAGAGCGACGTCGACTCGGCGAGCGCGGCTTCCATCTCGCGGATGTTCTTTTTGGAGGTGGTCGTTTCGCTTTTGAGCTGTGCTTTGAGGGTCGCGGCTTCGCCCTCTGCTTTGCGCGCGCGTTCTAGGACCTACGAAAAAAGGACAAAGAAAGGGAGGTCAGAACACCAACATCAACACCTCCTTCATTCGTATCGCGACGCGTGGAGCACGAAGCACAAGAACCCACAACTCACCTCCTGCAACAGCCGCTCCTTCCTTGCAACCACATTATTCAAGCCCTCATTCTCCAGCCGCAGCCGCTCCCTGCCCTCCTTCAGATCCTCCGTCTGCCGCGTCAGCTGCGCGACGCTCCGCTGCGAGAGCCGGAGCTGCGCCTTCGTGTTCTCGAGCGCGTTGCGCGCGTTGACGACGCCCGTCTGCAGGTCCGCGAGGACCTTCGTCGTCCCGCCCGGCGTGAGCGAGATGCGCCGGTTCGGCGACGCGGGGGGCTGCAGCCCGGGGAGCGTGGAGGAGGAGGCGGCGGAGAGGTCCGCGGGGTCGAGCTTGGCGGGGGTGTGGCGTGACGTGGCGATGGGCCCGCCTTCTTCGGCGAGGGCGCGGGCGTTGCCTGTGGGAGTGCACGGTTAGAATATGAGGGGAAAGGAAAAGGAATAGGGATGGGATGGGGAGAGTGCAGAGTGGATGCTTGCCTACTGCTGACACGGGGATTCCTGTCGGTGCAGACATAAGAGGAGGTACGTATACACATAAATGTTAATTCTGAAGAAATCGACACGCACGGGATAGCGTCCGGGTGGGGCTTGGAGGGCGTTTGTTGTACGCCGTCGGCGACGCGGGGAAGGTTGATGGTATGCCTTCTCTGATCCCGTTTTGTTGTTGCTGGTGGTGGTGGAGGGGGAAAGGCTCGTCGCCGGGCTCGCGGCGCGGGAGGGGCAGGCCGGATTCGGGGCCCGCGAGGCTGAGCAGCACATCGCGGCTCGATCGGCGCTGGATCTTGGTGGTGGTGGTCTGCGGGGACGTCGGGACGTACGACGAGGGCGGGCTCGCGCTTGTCCCGGCGCCTGCTGATGCTGATGACGAGGATGATGATGCCATTGGGTGATTATTATAATTAGGGTTGCTGTCTTCTAGAGCTTGGAGTTCCGCGCCGTATGGACGGGGGCCGCTGCGCACGATGTTTTCTAGGCTGTTCAGTTGAGCTTGCTGTTGGCGGATGTTGTGTTTGAGTGTGGACATATGATTCCGCACCGAGACTGTATATAGATTCAAATTCCATTCCGTCAGTCACTCAGCCTCGATCATATGCACACGGGGATATAAAACATCATAATAGCTGTTCAAAAGAAGGAGAAGGAGAAGAAAGAAAACACCGGAAAAAGGCACGTAGGTACTAGGTAGGCACCGTACCTGGATCGTCTAAAGAGAAAGACGGACTGTGTGTCCGCAGGGAGGTGCGCGAAGATGATCTGGACGCTGGACGATCGCGCGCGTTCTTGAATGGGGCCAGCGTGCTTTCAGCCGTCGCAGTACTATAACTTGACGCAGCAGGAGGAGAGCCTGGATATGGATTTGGAGCTTTAGTGGGACTCGAAGACATTCAACAATGCAATGTCGACTCTGTTTTTGCTTGATTAGAGAGTAGGGGAATAGAGTGGGTCGTTGGGCGTTCGTGTCGTCGTTCCTACGCTCTGACCAAAGCTCGCTGGAGCACAGAGTCAGAGTGGTACAAGTTGAGCAGTGCTAGTGGGCGCAACTGGCTTTGGCCATGTTTTGAAGCATCGTCACGTGGACGTAATTTAGTCGCGTCACGGTCCGCTGATGTTCTTTTGTCTTTCAACCATCCACCGCGACACCTTCTGCAGTCGCAAATCGCCTTCCTTCTCCCCTCTTCCTCTTTTTAACGCGACACATTCTAATACCACTTGAAAAAATGGCACCCCAATGCTCCATCTGCCTATCGCATTTCAAGGACCCGGTCTGTCTCCCCTGTGGTAAGCGCTGAGTCACAGTGGCATCCAGTGGTCATAGTCAACGTCTTGACCTTGGCCTTGACCTGTAGGCCACTTGTACTGCAAGAACTGTCTCACAGAACACGTGAACGTTCCCTCGAACAGGGGCATGACATCGACGTGTCCTGATTGTCGAACCACGTTCAACCTCGGTACGTACGGCACATCGTCATCATCACACATTTTGTTCACATATAACCATCCTCACAGCTATCCCCGATGTACGCGTCACCTCCCTCTCAGTTCCAGCCCATTCTGATCTCCTTCCTCCCGTCTAGCTAACATACCTCCCGCAAAAATACCACCCCTTCATCTCACACGCCATCCGGCGCGTCTACATCGACCTCACACCCACCCCAACCCCGGACCCCGCCCTCCAAAAGCAGCTCACCACCCTACAAGCGCGGCTCTCCCACAAATCCAAGCACGAAGAGCTCCTCCTCAATAAATGCGAGAGCCTCTCCGCCGCGGTGCACGCGCACCGCGCGGGCGAGCACGAGGCGCACAAGCGCATCGCGGAGCTCGAGGGGCTCCTGCACGAGGTGGGGACGGAGTATGCAGACTATATGCGTCGCGCGAGGACAGCGGAGGCGCATATGGAGGCGGAGAATATGGCTATGGGAAAGGATAACTATGAGTTTGGGAAGAGGATCCAGGAGCTCGAGGCGAGGTGAGCAGGCGGCGATATTTCATTTCCTTTCCTTTCCTTGCCTCCTTCCTGCGTTTTTCCTTTTCTTTAACGGGCGGGTCGCTGATTAATCGATTGATGTTTAGCCTCGCAGCGTCGGAAGCGCGACGCCACGCCCTCGAAAGAAACGCGTACGTCCGACACAGCAGCGACAGCGACGAGTCCGATGGCCTCTCGTCCCTGTCCTCGCCCGAGCCCGCGTGCCCGTACAACCCGCCGCGAAAATCAAATCACAAACAAAGCAAGGAGTGGAGCCGGAGCCACGAGCAGGAGAGCAGCAGGACCCACCATACCCACTCGCCCGTCTCTGCATCTGCGTCGAGGGCGATCAAGCCGCTGCCCAGGCGGCTGCGCGTGACGAGGGGGCGGGACGATGATTCGGTCGTCGTGGGTAGCACGAAGCGAGCCAGGATGAGGGGATAGATGACTCCATGATCGGTGATCGATCCTTGCTGGGTCTTATCGCTTGCTTAATCCACGGCACGGGCGATGCTCAGTTCGTTCTTGACCCTCGAGGCGCGTTCATGGGCTTCTATTTTCAATTTTTTATGTCAATTTTTTCTGTTTGTCTACTTTTCTCGACGACTACTTTTTTCCCTTCCTTTCCTCTTGTCATTATACTATCTTTCCCCCCTTCACAGCACAGCAAAACACAGCCCACCTAGATGTAAATATCCCAAGTCCCAAGTCCAGCGCCCAGCGTTATACCAGTATACTTATACCTCTTCTTTTTATCGTTATACTCCGATTGATTTGTACTCACATAAAAATTCTAAATTTCTAAATACAACCTAAACGTAACATGCCAACATTTCTGTCTACCCTACAGCTTCCTAGGGGGTTCAAGAATTGAAATTAAATAACTAGGGTCGTATTTTTTATTTCAACCTCACTGCATGCACTACATCGCAAAGGGGTGGCGGAACGTGGAAGATGTACCAACACTTACATTGGCAAGCCCGGTACCCCCCTCCTGCCTAATATGGTATGTTTTCCGCAAACATATGTTTTTTCCCTCTTAGGTATGTGTTTTCTTGCGACTTTTTGGGCGTTTTTCAAGAAAGATAATATATTTGGTAATTTCTTACTATTACCAAATCTTTTTACACACCTGTAGGCTGTTCAGCATTGTTTCGTACTACTAGAGTTTGATTTACAACTGGGACACATCCAATTTTTTGGGACCAAGAAGCGTTAGGACTTTTGAGAACAATTTAAATTTAACCCTACTGCAAAGGTGGAAACATTTAGTCTGGTATGGAAATCTCTTTTGTGATGTGGAAGTGAAAATATCTGCAGGTAACTCGGAGTCGTAGTTAGTCTCTCCTAGACAGACTTCGATATATGTGATGTGCCCTACGGATCACGATATATGAAGTCTGTTTTTTATCACGCCCCCCAAACCGCGTCAGAAAGTTATTATGTAATCTTCGGACATTGAAACACGATCCGGCCTAGTCGCGTCAATATCTCTCCTCCTCGACTCCTGCTTGGCTTCATCTCGACGCGTCATTTTGTGCAATCCGGCCGTTGGCCCTTTAAAACTTCCATAGCTTCGTTTTTTAAAGGTCTGGCACCTGTTATGAATCGAAAGAAAGGCTCCGGGACATTAATGAATGTGCAAATTCTCTATAGGATACCATTTCCGTGACGCGCTAGGAATTCACTGAATGTATAGAATTATATGGATAAATGGAATGCAAATCTAGTTCTAGGATGAGACAGCCAAGACCCATCTATGATTTCTTAATGTCTAACGACTTTTTCCCAATATCGGTGCCTAAAGACCGCTCAGTAAGAATTAATTATCAAGTAGATAACAAAGGGCACCAACCCTGAAGTTTAACACTGAGAACCCACTCAAGTTTGCCCAGGATCTGTGTGTTAGGAATGGCTTTACTTGATTCATAATCCTGAATAAAAGAAGGGATCTCGTTGACTTTCTGAGCAACCTCTTTCTGAGAGAATTTGAGCTCAAGGCGGGCATCTTGAATTACCTGTGCAATATTTAGTGGCTATCAGATGTTAGAAAAATACATACACGTACTCTGCTGACTGAGAGAGCGATCTTTGGAGGAGGGGCAACTTCATTCTCTGTGGAGTTTGCTCATTTGATGATGCTTGAAGGTGGGTGTTCTCGTCTTTAACAGTAAGCGCGTGAATCTCTCAGTGAACATGATCGGCAACAAGACATGTTGCACTTGAAAATAGCGAAGGGCGAGCATGAAATATTTCTGTGGGAGAGACTAAAGAATACGGCAGAGATTTTGGTGAGGGTGCACTGTGTTTGCGCTCATAGATGAGGGAAATGGTATCAGACATCTTGATGTTGTTGCGTCCTTTGAGAAATGGAGAAACCGCCTTCGCGTGAAAGGAGCCTCGAGGATCAAATTGCCCAGTAATGCACACCAGATTGTAGAGCAGAATCTCCAGAAACTGTGCAGTGACAGGGTTTTTCTTCTAGTTTCAAACACTTCTTATGTATCCTTCCATTGAAATTAAGTCTCGGCTGTAAGTTTCACTGTAGGAATGCGAGCGGTAGTCGTATAATCGCGTAGGGAAAAGAATGCCAGCTCTGCAATATTGACGCGACGCGTTTTCAAAGTCCGCAGATTACATAACAAGTTTCTGACACGGTTTTAGGGGCGCGATAAAAACAGGACTAAGTCGTAGTAGATATCCGAATTAGGCACCAGCATAATGACCTTTTTGAGCCTTCATACTGTCTTTTCTCTTGAAACCGAGGGCAGGCAGTATTTCAGCTTTGGAAGAAGTCAGAAATTGACTAAAAGGTGCCACAATTATACATACGCTGGATCATCTGCCAGGTCAACTCTACCTTCTTGGTCGGGTCCGTAAAGATCAACGTTCCCAGAGTCAATGCAGCCTAAATAAAGCAGGCGAGAATCTCAGCTGGCTATTGGGGGTTGACAATTTTTTGAGATAAAAGGTCGCACCGAAAAGGTTAAAATTCCAAGACAAGGCAGAAGTCCAACGAAATCTATAATAATATTTTGTTTTAGCCAATGTTCAAGATGAACATCAAGAAAAATACCAACCAAGAACGTCACCTGTAGGTTAAATGTATGTTAGTTTACATTCCTTAAATTCCTTCCACATGACTGTAAGACGTACCAAAACCGGGTGGAGCACCTGGCATACTTGAGCGCAATTGGGTGAATGCAAACACCGTCGCCACAGGTATGATCAAAACTTCGGTTCTTTGTCGAAACCCGAATACTACCGATGTAAAGGAAAGTAAAAACAGAGCTAAGGTAATGAGCCCTAGACAGATAGACATTTGTTCAGAATTGCATGTGGGGAAAGCCCGGGACTCGAGTGGCAAACAATCGGCTTACAGATTGCGATCGTAATGATTATACAGAACGCGATGATGAGGCCTCCTCGCACAAGGTCGATTTCGACAAGAATGACCTCAGAACCGTCATCAGGGTCAGTTTGATTCACAGGAGTATTAGTAAATGTTGTCCTAAATCCGCTAAAAATGGGCCATAATATTCAGCCTTTGTGAGTGAAAAATACTAGAAATAGCTGCATACACGGCATTGCCCTTCGCTCCCACAAGCTGTAAGTTAACACTGCTATTATCCTTTGCGTCTTGGGCGAACATAAATATGCTCGTGATATAGCTTTTAAATCAAACAAAACTTCAGTATATTATGGATGGATGAAACGAAGCGTGCTCACGTATCAAATGGGTAGTTTATCAGAGCTGAACGATGTCTTTTGTCGGAGTTAAACAAGCGAATGTTTGTTCGGAATGTAGCAGAATTTGCTTTGATATCCCGAATGGCCGTGGCCGTGGCGTTCAACCGGAACAAAGGCGTTGAAGGCCGATCATTAGAGCTTGTCGAGCCTGTGTTGTCTGTGGAGACCAAAAGATTACTGAAAAAAATATCGTCCTATTGTCAGAATGTGCTGTCCCGAGCCAATCATTTAAAGCATACCTGTCGAAGAATATATTGACATCGGTGCATGGTTCCTGAAGACTACTAAACTGATCACTGTTGCAGCCCGAGTCAGACCAAATCGACCAATCGAAAATGATAGTAGAGCTCGTTGGATCTGCGGAGACAAGGAAGGCTCCCAACTGAATTGTTCTTCCGTTGGGTGGAGGGAAAGAAGGAGGGCTATAGGTCAGGTCCTTTGTATGGAGGAAAAAACCTAGAAGAGTGGACATAAGAGGGGCTAAAATGCAGAATCCGATGCAACATAGAATCCAATATTTGATGACCCCGTGTGGTATTTCAGATGTCCTGTGGGCAGCATTTGTCGGAGACGGTTCGGAGAGAATATGTCGATTTGGATATAAAGACTTTTCGACTTCATTCGGGGTGTCGGGTGGTGATGAAGCGGGGTTCATGTTCAGGGAGGGTTCTGTAGAGTCCATGTTCAGGGAGGGTACTGAGGCATACATAACGCCTTCTCAAGCTGTTTTATGCTCATATATCGAGCTTCTGAGGGAGCGCCGCGAACGGATTTTTTAAAATTAGAACGAGCTGCCAGCCGTGCTCGGCGGAGTTTGAGAAAAAACACTTAGAGCTTGGCACATATTTAGGCGCCCATAACCTTATGTGAGGGCGGATTGTCCCTACTTCCGACATATATAGTTAGGTCCATATGACAGGGAATTTTCTCACGACGAGAGTATCAGGATGATAGTCTTTAAAGATGAAGGATTGGTTTATATAATTGACCAATGTCTCAGGATAGAGTGGTATCTTGCAGATTGCTAGGTCTCCTGGTCAGATCCTCCACTGTCATTGTTTTGACTTTCTCGCATGAACGATTTGATATACTGCTCTGCGAATCTCGCAAGAGCCTCCGGCTGGTTTAATCGGCTGCTACTCGTCATCAGTTCATTCATTTGGTGAAGGGCATACACGGACAAGGCTGTCTGACCCGTCTGACATCCAGAAGCGGTGGTTGATTTAAACCATGAGAATTGTATCCCTTAAACGTTCTCCCTGGAATCCGACGAGGTGGCGATAATTTTGCACTTGTCAGGGGCCTCGTTTGGCACAGCTTCTGAGGACATAAGAAGTATTCAAAGGAGTGGCAGTGTTGTCTGTATTATCTACATCGTTGACTATAGCCCGAGTCAATTTCCATGACTAGCTGCTTACATTTTTTTTGAGATGTGCTTTCACGACCTTAAGCGTGTTGGTATACCTTTTTATACCGATGAACGACCGACTCATCGTAGGCACAGCACGATACTTCATATGCGGAGCCTTATCTCACGATCATGGATGCTCTTCTATGTATAGTTTAAACGGCGTCTTCTACGTATAACCGGATCCCCTAGAGGATACTCGATGCCAGCCTTGTATATACATAGCTCAAGGAAGCATGATTAAGACTCGTGTAAGGTCAGCGGATCTTTTATGAATCAAATTTCACAGGTTCGACACTGGAGGAGGGGAGGGTAGGAAGATCGTTATCTCGGACAAGTTGTAAATTTTCATTGCCCATATGATGTGAGCGAGACTAGTATAATGGATTCTGCCAGACTTGGCTTGAAGAACTTCGTTTGGCAAGCACAGGATCACCACAATTGGATCAATTTCTTGAAACACTACTGGAATGACTCTTGCGTGAAGTGCTTTATTACTACATATTTATAGCATTCTCCTGAATCAAATTTGCGTTCTACTCGAGAACCTAGGCTTGGCATTCGCCTGGGTTATTGTGGATAAGTACTCAGCTTGCTGTACAGCAGTGATGAGATCTACTATTGGTCCATTTTTACAGGAATCCCTTCCCAGTCGTCGGAGCTGCCAACAATTTGGTTAGGAAGACTGAAGAATCACGATTCACGACAAGAGTCAATGGGATCAACTTACTCGGTAGACGAAGAAAGAATATCAGACCACGCTGCATAGAGGTCGAGCTCCGAAGAAGGGTTGGACGTATGCACCGTGCTGCTGGTCTGGAGTAAGTTACCGGATGGGAGTGCATAATCGGCGGCATTCATGCCAAAATTATCTTCCGTACTTTCCCTGGTGCTTCCTGGAGGGACTGTCTATCTCCACCAGTAATAGGTCCTATTCCTCTCGATAATTCTGACAGGTTTTTTGGCTCTGGTGTCATGTCTGGAATGGGCTCCAATCTGGAAATTGTTTTCAAATATGAGACTCTGAAAAGCCCAAACCATGCAGGTGAATTTGCTTAGATCAGAATCTTTGTAATTCATTATTTAATAAAATATATTTGAAAAAGTGTTTAAAAATCATCATTTTATTTATATCTAGTCCTACAACTATGAAACTTTGCATACTGGAAGCTTTATACTAGGCTTATTTTCCACATTTCTGTCTAATATTTTCTATTAGTGAACTGTGTGATAATTAATATAGAAGACATACAGTGGTGAGTTATGAAAATGCATGTGACCTCAATTTGAGCATCCTGAGGTAAAGTTTTCTGAATTACTTTGAATAGAGAAACATTAGATCTACAAAATTTTAATCCTGTATACCTGACAGTGTCACAGATATATATGTGAAGTTTCATACAATTCCACATACTAGAACACAGTAAATTATGTCAGTCATCGGTGTTGATAACAATTGGGCCATGGGATAACTGTCAAATTGGTTGATCTTTTTGATATGACATGTTGTGCTATTCCAATTTCTCAACATTATCACAACCCACAGCTGTCATCTTTTGAGAGAATATCTGCATTATATCTGTAATCAATTATCTTGAAATGGTTGTCTGCACTCCCACCAAAAAAGCCTACATATGGCACTGACATCAGCTGGGTGATACTTTCACTGAAATCTCGAATGAACTTGATGTAGACTGCACAGTTGTGTCTTAAAATTACCATAAAATGGAGAAAGAGGGCCCCAGCCCCAATTTCTATGCAAAACCAAATATACCAGGTAAGCCACTAGCTATTATGCCCTATGCAGAGCAACATGCAGCCCACCTGATCCAAACAGGTGAATATTGTGATGCAACAGACATCCAGCACAAGCTTTTTCCAGATCTTAACCCCACCACAGTTCATGCCATATTCTGCAGGAAGGGTCTGAATGGTCAGGTACACTGAAAGAAGCCCTGGCTCTCCAAAAATCATATCTATAACCAATATTCCTGGGCTCCAAAATATTTCAAATGACGTGAATATTTCTGGCACAAAATCTGGGACACCAATGAAAGGGTGTAAACCATTCTGAGCTTACAATTCATAGTGAGACACAGAGGCCCTTATTTTTGCAATTGTTATCTGTAATAAACTAGTACATTATACTAGTGAGGGGTAGGAGCTATGCCAGACTATTAGGCTTTGAGGCTTCACTTCCTAGTGGGCCAACAAGCATAGTAGACCATACAAACTAACTAAGGTGTAGTGTGGCCTATTAATCAGTGCTATGAACCAAAGACTACCTTTAGTTTTCTACACAGCTATCAAAGCAACCCTAACCAAGCACCTGAGGTGATTGCCTGTCCCATTGATCATGCTATTAGTCCCATGCAAGGAAGAACTCCTAAAAAGTGACCTTGGCTCTTACAAGGGATAACACCCATCAGTCTCTTACCAAGCGATTGCCAAGTGATGGAAACCTTATTAATTAGCAAAAGCAATCACTGTGTCCAGGCCTCATGAAGGCTGTTCACTAAATTAGGCGATCAACCGCTTGAGGATCAGACTTCACTGTGCCACATGGGTGATTGCCCCACGGACTGAACATATTGGCAATTGAAATCTTGTGTACAATTCAGCATATGGCAGTTTACTAGATCCGACTATAAAAACTTGTAATTTGAAATGCAGCCAATGTGAGTGAGGGATTGCCCAGTTAGCAATTGCCACACAATACTAGAGGTAACTTGCCTCATGATAAGGGCATCTGCTGTTCCAGGAGGTCCTAAACCAATAGCAACTGTGATTGGGAACCTTGGTAGAGTTTTCTAGAAAATATACCCCTAAGCAATCTAGTCCCAACATGCCTTAGCCCCAAGCCATCTGATAAAATAAGTTGGGTGATTGCTACCCAAGGAGGCACTGCTGCATGGACAACAATGTTATCTTCAAATAAGTGCCATAGCCCAGGCAAACTAGTACTTTCCACTATTATAATTGGTGCAGCAAAGGCTAGGCAGCATACAGCCCATTTCCTTCCTTTCCTTCTAGTCTCTTTCAATTATCACAAGCCAAAGTATCCATTTAGTCTATAAAAACAGCCCTGTATCTTAAAATAGAAACAAAATAATCTACACCCCAGATTTGATATCAGAATTTACTCTGAATAAGAATTCCAGTATAATACTTTGAGGACTAGTGATTTGTGTGATAAAAGATCAAACACTACTGTTCACCTTAAGCAATTAGGTGCTACCTGGTTTTGTGAGCAATCACCATTGTTATATTCAATGTCAGGTCTATTAGACTTGATAAGCAGGCTTTTATAAGTTGTCCATGGACTGCTCTGGGGATTGTTAAGTACAGATTGGAACCCTATATGGCTGGTGATTGCTCATAGTAACTAGGAATGACTGTCAGAGAACTCCAACTGTTCAGGATGTTGCCTATAGTAAGACTGCCCTGGGGATTTTTAAGTATGGGTGGGAACCCTATAAAGGCTAGTGATTGCTCATAGTAACTAGAGATGACTGTCAGAGAAATCTGACTGTTTCAGGATATTGTCTATAGTAAACTAAGGACTGTGGACTAGTGTGCCCAGTTGCTTATAGGAACTAAGGATCTACTACATGTTAATATGGGTGATTGCTTATAGTGTTTGATGGTTTGAGTTTGGGTTTTATAAAGAGATCTGTTAAGTATCCCGTGTGCACTCACCCCCAAAAACAATCCCTTGGATATTGGTGATCACCCTCACATTGAGAGATCACCTTTACTATTTCAGTGCCTTGTGTGTACTTGCCTGTCTAAGAGAGTTCTCTAGCTACTAGTGATCACCCAAGAGCAATTGTCTAAGTCTGTACTCTGCTAAACTAGTTATTGTAATAAGCCTTAAAAGCTTACCCTCCCAGATTGAACTGATCAATATAAATATTTGATTGGGTGTTGTGTATTGAGCAATTACAAAGGCACCCCACACTAAACATCTCACCGACATGTCAAAGTACAACCTTTTTGGGTTTTATGGGAAGTCATACTGTAGGAGGAGGGTTGGGAATGAGTTTTTGGATTGGAACATTACAAAAGTGGTCAAACATGGAGGAGGGAATTTGATGGTGTGGGGTTGCATATCATGGGATGGGCCAGAGTGGCTTCACAGAGTTGAAGATTGCATGAATGCTGTTCAATATGTTGACATTTTATCTCAGTCATTTTTAGGCTCACTCCATGATCAAAAAAGGACCTCTGCCATATTATTTTCCAGCAAGATAACAATCCAAAGCATACCTCAAAACTTGCACAGAAATAGTTCAAAGAACAATCAATCCATGTCCTCAACTAGCCACCCTCTTTGCCTGACATAAACATCATAGAACATATCTGGGACCACATCAACATCCAAATCCACAAGTGGTCAGATCAGCCCACCAATCTTGAGCAGCTCTGGATTATTTTACAGAAAGAAGCAAAAATGTACATCTGGTATATTTTATAGGGTTTATGACTCTATCCCTCATTGTGTCAGTGCACTTCTACTTGCAAAGAGACATCATACTAAGTACTAGATTAATCTCAATTTTCAATCCAAACTGTCTATCCATTGTAGAGCCATTGCATGATAATTTTCATTGCTTTTTCTACTTTTGCCATCATTCTTAATTGCATCATTTTGATATCTTAATCTTCATATTTTTCTTTGAAACTTTTGTATCATATAATAAAGGTCTTATATAAAATAGCTGCAAAAAAAAAGCATGATCTTTCATGTAGATTTGACATATGAGACATGTTGACAATGCAGATGCTCAAAATTTTGACACATGCAGTTTCATAACTCACCACTGTACCTCTATAGACTCACAACCCTTATAATTATTATTTTCTTTGCATTTTTTTCCTTCACAGCCAGCTTTAACATAAACTTTGCACCTACTACTGCTGCAGGGTATCAATTTTTGAACCTTCAAAAATATTATAATGTTTGTTAATGTGTTTAATAAAAGTTTTGAAGTAACAAATAGTTTTTGTGTCTGACAGACCAAAAATTAAAATAAAGGTAACCTGTTAGTAGTCCCTTCAAAAGTTAAAAAGATATCATAAATAATTCCTGTTTTAATTCCTCAAATATCTCAAGCTTACCTCTTTGTCTTCTGCTTGAATGTGCAAAAAGGTAGTAATTTTGAAAATTTTTAGTGTAACACACAGAAAAACACAATTACTAACTGTCTTTAAAGCAAACACTTTGGCTTTTTAAATCAAAATTTTTGAACTGGTGAACAGTTTGTAATTATCAAATTCTTTTTGTACCTCAGAGTTTGAGCAAAAATATCCTCTGTTTGCTGATCAAAAAGACATGCTGGATCCATCACTTAGTACACATCCAGTGGGTCCATTCAAGTGACATGTGTTGGATTATATAACATAAATAGATACAAAAAAAAAAGGTGTATATTAAAGCCCCCTCTTGAGTGAGTCCAAAAGTTCGTTGGCTGATCTCTTATTACTATCACAAGCACAACAGACAAAAGAGACAGAGCAAATTAATCAGCACCATTGTTCACTTGTGAGTGGCTTTACTGATCCATCCTGAAGTGCTTGCAACCAATTTTTATAAATCTCTTCAGCTCCATGATTCTAAAAGGTCAGAGCCACATTGCTTTCCCATACTTGAGCAGTTGGCCACCAAGACTTGGTTGCTTGCTGACTACCTTGGCCTAAAGCACCAAGAATAAGAACATTAGATAATGCACAACGATGAGTAGCAAAGATGTACCAGTATATACAAAATAAACACCACAAAGAGCATCCATCTCAGTTTGATCCAATGCATTGTCACACTAGAGCTTGCTTTCTCTAGGGTTCATGACAATGCATTGCTGACATAGTTCAACAGCTGGGGTGGGTCCTGATAAAACTGTCTGGAAACTTGCAGTATTTACAGCTAAGCACCACCAGATACCACCTCTCATCAATGCACTCTGTGAAATTTGTGGATTGTGAAGCATGTCTTCAAGTTCACAGCAATAAAATCTATAGTCTTCTACTCTGAACTCATAAGCACTAGTGCAAATATGTGGAATAAATCTTGGAGTTGGGGCTAGGGTGAAAGGAGGTCTTTACACGGCCCCCCATTTTTTGGTCGGACTCTGGTCAGACTCCGTCGGACTTTCTATATTCAGAATGACAATTTTTCTGGTCTAGGACTGCTGAAATTTTCCAGTGAGATTCTGGTGAGATTCCGGTGAATGTCTGATGGACTACAAGTCCAACGGACTGTCCAGGTGGACTGTCCACTGGAATAATGTTACGATCTCAAGTTAGAATCACGCAGTGTGCGTAATCTAACCACCAATCGTTTACAAGAACAAGTTCAAGT
>JANCIO010000294.1:0-37871 GCA_027604855.1 Psilocybe subaeruginosa | reverse complement strand
AAACGATGGGAATCAGGATACACGTGATGGCGTCTCCTTCTCACGAGAAGTTGTACCCGCTCGCGGGTACTTCCATTCCATTTTGAACCGGGCTAGGGGCCTCGGAGGATACACACGTACGTTACTACGTATGTGCGTGGCTATGGTCGATAGCTCACAACTTGACTTTAATTTCGGATAAATGTTGCATCTTCACAATGCGTTCTGATATCAGTACACATAAGACTATAGCCTAATTACATTCTCCATGCGTTTCGTGGAATGGGGGCAACAGGACGATCATATCTATTTCCATTCTTATCGCGAAGATTTGGAGAATTCGACGCTGTAGGCCATGAAGCGGATCTCCCCCTCGAAGTATGAACGGAGACAGACTTTGCCTTTTCATTTCTTTTCAACCCGCTTGAGATTGTCGCCGAAGAAAAATGTTTCTTCAATTTCGTTGGATCCTGACTATCGCTCAGGTTAGTCGGAATTCCATGACAAGTGCTATGGTATCGGGCAGAGTGATATTGTGAAGACTCGGGATGAAAGAGTAGAGGGCTCTGGGAGACGGCCTCCGGTTCGTACCACGATTTACACTCCGGAATCGAATTGACATTCTGAGAGTGAAAAGGATCTTCTAAGAATGTTAGAAGCGCCTCCTGAAAGAAAGTCTCGGACAAAGTCCCACTTGACTCATCAGAAATAAGCGAGGGGCTGGAGACCTCTCCATACGCGTCATAGATATTGTCTTCTGCCTCACTTTGTGGAGGGTTCTTACGTGAGGAGTGCGTACCCACCAGGCCCAATCCATCGAAAGGAGCCTGTTCATTCTTGCGCATGATCCCAGTAATTCCAAGACCAATGTTGTGTGAAGGCTGCGAGGACCGCTGCGGAGCTACATAACGGGAGCATAAAAGAGTGTCGAGGCAGCTCAGGCTCGAGAGATTGCATTCGTCTTCGTCTTCAGAGGTGTCGCTTAGGAGAGAAAGGTTGAATGAACTTGCTCCAGCCGAGAACGCCTGCTGTACCCTGGCTGTCGACATTGTTTCTTCATTTGTATCCGGGACGAATGTTTTTAGAAAGGAGTTGGAAGGTGTGAGTACAGGGGTATTTGCAGGAGCTGAAGTATCGAGGACCTCCTGCTGCTCGGGTGAATGTCTACCCTCACGAGTCGCAAAGAGTGTAGCCACCGAGGCCACAAGAGAGTCGTGAAGCTCATGAGACTTTGAAACCACGCGGTTAGTTGATTACTGACTCTGAGTATCGATCCTGAAACCCTACCTCATATTGGCGTCCTTTCGACGGGGCGATGGCGTCATTCCCGTGAATGACCTGGCAGACGACTTGCTCAATGTCCGCGAGCGTTTCAGGAATGAAGGATTGACGTTCCTTTGAAAGGTAAGCTTTTGACATAATCGAAAGTGAGCGTGAAGAGAAGAGTAGCCGCGAAAATGTTACGAGAAGAAGGCTGAAGGTGTGGGACATATAGTTTTGTTGGTCTGCAGAGAGAGTATGGCAAAGTTAGGATGTTCTTGATACAATAACGAGGAACCTGTGTTAAAATTGCAATACACAAGTACCGAATGAGTGGGAATTTATAGATTAATTTCCAGAGGCTGACCTCTGTGAACGGGGATGGATGATCGCATCGTCAGCACCGTAGTGGTTGACAGAAATTGCGTTTTATCCCGGAGTTACAACTACTTCTTGATTGAGTTTACACCAACACATTTCGATGGAAATAGGGATGGATGCGAGATCTACTCATCGTCTAGGACATAGTGTTACTTTGCTTGCGATACTGGTCTCAGCTTTGTCAATGACAAACGATTATGTAAGGGGGAAAGTACAAGGTCGGCAAACGCCGAAAATTTAATCCTCCGATTTGATTTTGAATGCCGATTGGTGGGGACCGGTGCCGAACAGTGCCAGCCAGTCGACTGATTAGCGCAACATTTGCGACTCATGCTACCAATGCTGATTTCTATTGTGTCTTTAATATGTCTTACTAGGGCTTCAGCCATCCAAAAACGTCACAACAAGGATTTGCGTTGCCATTGTTCTATTTTATGATTGGCCATCGACGAGCACTTGGGGGAGCACACAACGTATTGCACTCAAGGCGCCGCATGGTTACCGCAGGTGAGGCCTCAAGGCCATCGTTGTGCAAAATCTATTATAGGCGCCCATTCAAGCAGCAGTTAAAGACCGCCATCTCTCTTTTCTGCCTGCTCTCCAACCATCACCTATATCTCTTCACCATTTTAGCCACACGATGGGGAACATTTTTACGGTGGGTCTTCGTCCAGTATCATCCGCCGGATGTGCATTAAGTCTTACTGATCTTGACAGAATATGCTATCTTGGATGTTAAGCGAGACACGCTACGCTAGGATTGGCATGATAGCTTTTAAAATTAAATGTGCTACGACATCAGGACGATCTGTTTTCATGTCCTTGCTTCGAATTCCGTTATTACAATTAAAACGGAAGTTGTCGATGGCCACGATACTGGCAACGTTTCGGCGGGCAAGACTTTACTTGACTGGAGAGAAAGAGGATTACGACACGGTGATGTCACCGGAGATGGAAAGGAAATACTGGAAGAGCGCTGCGAAGGACCGCATGACTCTACTACGGTCGGATGCTCGGTTTGTGGGCAGAAATGGACGTCGTACTAGTACGATGCCTCCGGTGATTCTTTCATACACTCCTGCGCTTCCTCTAGAAAAGAAAAGGAAGCGGAAGAAGGGCAATCATTACTTCATATCTCCCAAAACCTACTGCAAATGGCATCGAATGGTGTTTCCGGGCACTGTGAGTGTCAAATCTTTGGCTTGGACTAGAAAGTCCCTACAATACTAATGCATACTCCTACGTACCTTGTAGAAACACCCAACAATTGCTGAAGCATCAAAGCTTCGCGATACACACGATGCAGAAGAACTACAACAGATCCACCATATATCGCGTATGCTTCCTGATGACCAGGTCTTCCCAGACTCGGGCGGTGTTCCTAAACCATGGTCACCCAAGTATCAGCAGAAATGGAGAAAATGGCTAAAATCTAGAGAGGCGGATACAGTTTTTTTCGGTGAGGAGTCGGACGACCCATCTCCTCTAAGTAGAGCTCAGAATCGATTTTCAAAGTCTTGGTCTAAAGGCTCGTAACCTGTAGTTCTGAATGCACAGGCTCTAGAGTCCAGAGCGATAGATTGTGGTACCTAGTAACACCGTGTACATAATACACTGTGTAATATATACTAATAAAGCTCTACTTGTGCTACTTGCAGTTCACGGTTGACTTAGAACTCGCCCCGCTAAAAATTCTGTCAAACTGATTGTGAAATACTTGTCAGAAATATTGTGGGTATTACATAGGACCAGATGGATTGCTTCTCTAGAGCTGTATGCTCGAATAAAGATCAAAGATACACTACCGGAAATGCAGCTGATCAGGTTCACGTTGGTGAGGAGATTTGCCTGCTTTCTAGGAGTCATGGGCGGAGAGATATATGTCTACTGGTATCTATCCCTCCTGTTCTACCTTGAGGTAAAAGATAAAAAGACGAACCACCTAATACGAAACCGCTAACCTCAAAAAATTTCACAGTCATCTGGTGAAAAGAAACATTTAAGAGCGTGATCTCCCAGCTTGAACGGGCCTGGCTCATTGCCCAAGCATTACAGATTGCGAATTACATCTGGCCTCTACGCATCAGATTTCTCCTCACTCTCCGTTTTTCGGCGCCGAGCGCACCATCCGGAGCCTTCCCCCATTGCAAAAAGGGAACACTATCCCGCTCGACGTCCGCCACATCGCCAATATCCACATCTTTACCTTCAAAATTCCTAAAATCAAGCATTCCCCAAATAGGCAGCTCCATCTCGCCTTTCACCAATACGCGGGATTCCCGAAGAAGCGGGTGGGGAAGGGGGGTAAGGAGGTGGAGGAAGGTTTTAGAAAGTCCTTGAGGCGGCGCCGAGTCGGTGACGGTAGGTGATGATACACCACGGATGAGACCAAGGCCGACACATGTTGACGAAAGTGGGGAGGGAGGACTGAGATGGCGAGTGTATGGGATGTCAGTTGTCGAGATGGCACTTCGTTCCTGGGGCTCGAAATCTAGGTCCATTGTTCCTGGCTCACATCTGACAAATCCTACGATGGCACCGTTTAGAACGCGGTCGATCTCCTCTTCAACAACATCCTCGCTACCTGCGCCAGTAAGAACAACCTTGTCAAAAGCCATACTGCAGTCAACTTTGTATGGAGGTTCGGCGCAGAGGGGTCTTGATGTTTCCCATTCCGTGGCGGTGATTTGCTCCAAATCACCGGGGACGGCGTCTGCAGGAAAGCGAGCATGAAAATACGACAGAATGTTGAGCGCGCGATGATCTGCAGGCGTATATCCAGCCACAGAGGATGATGATACCACAGAATCGAGGACATGCACACAAGCAGTCGTCGCGTCCATAGTCGACTGATCATGATAGGCACCGTAGCCGTTATTTTGACCACCGATGCTTACTGGGGTAACGGAAGTCGGATATTCTTCCCTCACTGGTGCGTGGATATCGAAGATATTCGTAGGCTCGAGCATGCTTTCGATTTTCTGTGTTAGGTCGAAGCCTAAACCTTTCGACCAACCCATTGTGTTCACGACGATCGGAATGACGTTTGATATTCGAGAATCATTGTCATCGTCATCGATCTCAATGGCTGGTGTTTGAATATTGAGCCGGTAGGCCTGTATCAAGGAGAGAACTCCATCAAGATAATGGGAAGGCGAAGAACGAGGAGTCGTTGAACCTATAAAGTGGGCGTAATTAGGGAGTGTGGGGTGAGTAAAAGGGGGACCTGCCGATGAAAACGGTTAAGCGAATGCAAATAGTCGTTTGGCAAATCTTACCGAGTATTGGCGACGAGACCACATTTAACGATACCATGCCCCCTGGGGTAAATTCAGATTGGCCGAGATCGCACTCGAGAAAAGCGACTCGTTTATATCTTAAACGAAGCTTTAATTCAGTGTCTCGATGACAGTTGGAAAACCCACATCGATAACAAGTGATTGGTTAAAGTTCGGGCAAAGGTACTCTTGCCACTATTTTTGGGTCCTTTGACGATATAAGTCCCAGAGAACATATTGTCATTGGGAGACAGATCATTTAGAGCGGTGGACCACGAGGGAGGCATCCAGAATGCATGGCATTCTTTGCTTTGTTGGTGTATCTATCATGTTGTGAAAGTCTGATTCAAAATAACATACCAAAGAGCGCACCATGTAGAGTCCGGGGATATTAAACGGGGCTTCAACGCTGCTTTTCTGCCATCTGGAAGGCTCGAAAACGCCCTCAAAATTTCGGCATATACGCCCTAGGCCAATGACGTCTGGTTTGAGCTCTTGAAGAATTACAATTGCCCTGTATTGCAGAGCATCGCGGAGTCGAGGTGGAAGGTTATCGACTTGTGATGTCGACCCTGTCTCCTCTCCAGCACGAATAACGGGAAGTGGGGCAGAACGTGGAGCGTAGACGCGATGTTTGGCAGAAGAACCAGAGATAGTGGCACCGCACAAGCTTATTGAGCCGTGGAGAACCACCAAAACACATATTCCGAGCACGCAGATGGAATCGTCGACATCCAAAGCGATAAGCGTAGCCTTCCCGCTTAGCCCAAGTAGATGGCACTCATCTTCCGTCAATATAAACATGTTTTGATCCAGAGCGGGTTCGAAGGTAGAGAGCACATTGTTGTCGTTGGGCGTCTGCCCCGGCGTCCGTAGAGAACGCGATAGGTAGGGAAATAATGACGAGACATCCAACGGATTTGCACTTTCGTCATCACCATCGACTGATTCATCGTTAGACAAATCTTCAACAGGCTGACTGGGTGACCATGCCCTCTTCGTCGACATCCCTGCAACATTCTTATCCAACGAATCTTGACCAAAAGCATCCAGGCCACTCATTGCAGAATCCGATCCATCATCACCGTCAGATTCCACTGTGATGATATCAGTTTGGTCCCTGAACGTGTCCACAGTCTTCTCTTCTTGTAATATAATTTTGTTCTCCGACTTTTTGGACTTTTTGTTCGTCGAACGCGACTTTTGCGTGGTGGATTTGCGTTTAGGTGTTTCGTTCCTGAGTGACCGCGGTAACGCTAGTGTGGTCGTTCTAGAACCAGATGGTATAGGAAAATCTTTGGCCTGTTCCGCTTGAGCAGCAAGAGCAGCCTTTCGCGCTGCCACGGCGCTCAACATCGTCAAGAATGGTGGTGAGATTTCAAGTTTAAGAGTGAAAATAAGTAGTACCGATTTTCGAAACAAAAATCTCCAGTGGTAAACTGTCACGTGACACGCGCATCCGACCAGTTGCAGAAGCCTCTCGAATTTCGAGAATACAACGAGGTCCGTTGGTCGGCTCCTGGCCATATTAATCCTTCAGCGGCAATGAAAATGTTAAAAATCTAGTAAATCTATGGATTTGAAATATTGAATATGCCTATGAGGCCTTAATGAGGCCTTGAGGAGTTGAGTAGTTGATATTTGGTCAAGATGGTGATAGAAATTGAACCAAACACAAGAGCGAAACGCAGTGTAAGTTATTGAATTTGAATTTTGGAATCAGATTTTGGAATCTTTCTCAATCCTTGATTTATTTGCGATGGAAACCTCACTGCAAACTAGCTCACCACCCGCATCATCTATTCTATTTGCACGCGGAGTTATAGCCAGGCTTGCAATCTGGACAACACTTCGAATCGCTGTCCAGGAAAACTGGGGGGGGCCCGATGCTGCTGCTAAACGCACATGGTTGGCATCGGTGATTGTGGACGCATTCGAGGAGCAGAACGCTGCACCTGACGACCAATACATTGAAGAAATGATTCTGCAAATCATGGAGGACGAATTCGAAGCTGTTGTAGAAGATGGAAGCCCGGAAAGTGTTGCGCGAGACATCGTTCGTTTGTGGGATGAAACTCGCATCGGATCTCAAGATCTTGTCCTGAAATTCGAGGAGTTGGCAGACAAGCTCAAAGGCAAAAAGCCGGATGTCCAGGAGCAGGTTGTCAATGATGAAGAAGAATGGTCAGACGAAGATGGCGAGGAAGACGACGAGGACGAAGAGGCGCCTCAACTTCTAGACCATAAAACCCCCAAGGCGTCAAAGGAGCCAGAGATAGACGAAGACGGATTTACAATGGTAAAGGGGAAAGGCCGTCGATGAAGGTCATGAACACAGGTTCGTGGTTGATGCAATTCTACTGCTAGATTCTGAAGATGGAGATGTTGAAGGATTGATGTTATACCAATGAGCGCATACCTGCGTGTATCCAATTTCCCAAAAGTCTTTGTGGAGGGGCATACAACGTTTTGGCTCCCTCGGACAGAACCGTCAAAAACTCCATTTCACGAAGTGTCTACTCCACATCGGTTAGACGTCAATGAAATCCTGACTATAAGTCGCCTGATCAGACATGGCGTGTTTCATGGCATTTAGAGCTGGTGTGCTTCCACCTACCACCACCGACTCAGCGTTGCCTCAGGGACATTTCAAGACTTACCCCCAAGCCCTATACCTGCTCTGCTGAATACCTCGTATTGGTGAAAGGCGAGATGGACCTGACTGTTTGGGGAAGGATTGATTCCTGGTAATGTGGCGGGCGTCGAGCGCAAGATAATCCTCCTTTCTTACACTGGGCAAGGCTCCAGATCGTGCGCTCGGCGCTCAGATATCTGATGCGAAAAGGCTAGACGTTATTCGCTACCTGTGTAAGGACAAGGCGATTCGACCATGAACACCGAGCCAGATACGCTCGTGCTTGGGGATTTCTCTCTTGAAAGTTTCTTTTCGCCAAGTGGGCCGAATTATCGTTTCCGCAAAGCCAGTTGATTGGCATGTCTTTTGTTCCTGGTTCTTCCCGTCGACTATGCAGCTACTTGCCTTCAACCGTGGTTTCTCACTTCCTGTTGACAACATTTCATTCAGCAATTTGATTCACTGACGCCTTTCACAATGTCTCGCGTTTGCCGTTTCCATAGTCTATTCGTGTAACGCAACGGAGAGCGCCGTCTATGTCGCGGCTGGGCGTGTGATGTTTTCTTGTCCTTTCACAATCACGCTCATTGAAAAAACCACTCGATAAATCGCAGACATCGTCAAGTCCTGTCTCTCAAAGTTTTTCGTCCCACCCACCGTCCCTTTCGCCTTTTGTTTGGCTCGTTTCTCTCACATTTCGATGCTTTTGGCACTACGCTGATCGCAGTTGAGAACTCAGACTCGTCTCGGTTCATTTCAGATCTCAGCGAAAGGGTCGTATGGAATCTGTTCAACACGTCTAAGGGTCTTAAGATTCAAAAGAAAGGATTTCCGAACGCGACCTCGTGTGTTTCAGGCACAGATTCTCTCGGAAAGTTTTTCATTTTTCCGCCCAAAATATTGATATAGCTTCTAGCCATTCAGTTCAAAGATAGAGGATCCATGTGTACGGCGCTCTGTTCTACAAAGCCAATCTCGTTGTCCCACACGGTCCTAGTCAGACGTAGGCCTTGTCTTGCGCTTTCCCTAAATATTTTGTGATATTGTCATAATCCTCCTTCAACGTGGTATCTGCTATTTACTGGAGTAGACGAAATCACATCTGTCCACGTTCTCAGCATCCGACAACACAAACACATCTTGAGTGACCGAGTGATAGGGGTCAACTTTTAATTAGAGTGGATTTTATAAGAGGCAGCTATACACGTCTATGAACGTTAATCATGTCTGTGAGCCTCTTTCTGGTATTAAACTGGCTTTAGATATTATATAGAGACAATAATTTGGGAGTACGTTGCTCTCTTTGGAACCACCTAAGCATTAGGAAGAGCGATGAAGAAAAAACGTTCACGGTTCCCGGGCATTCCATCCAGAAGGTGGAATAGCCATAGAGCAGTGTTTTCAGACACACAGGTGATCTTCGTCTCATCATCAGTCATTTGTCCATAAATACCAAACTCCAGCGGAGAGAAAATAAAAAGATCTATTAGTACTTAAGGGGAGCTAATTAAGTGCCCAAAGCCAAAAGAGACCAAAAGTTTGTTACTGGCCACGAGGGAAAGAATGTCTCCAGTAAGAAAATCAAGCGACGGTTCAGTTATAAGTGATATATTCATGTCAAAGGGCGGTGCATTCAGGCCCGCCTAGACTTTCATTTTTTAAATTTCTTCAGGTTTTGTAAGTTACTTATATCTGCCAGAATAGTGCATTGACAGTTACATATAGTCAGACCTTCTCAGTGTGAGGAGATAAGAGGACGATGTAACATGCTGGGCTGAGCAGCTGTAAGCGCGTGTGAGTATGTTTTTCTTAAATAAACATACCAGCCAGAAAGAACTCTTTCACGAAAGCATGGAACATCCTGTACGGTCTAGGCTCTTCAATGGTGACAGTCAGCGCCCGGAGCTTCATATAGCCCGGCAGCCCAGTGGCTTGGAATACTGACCACGAGACGACAACTTGGTCACACTGACTTTGAAGTATTTCGGGTCTTCTATCATACCTGGAAGGCGAATGCTCTACTCTGCTACGAGGTCCGACCCTTGGATAATCGTATACTCTATAAATAGTAAAGCCGAGGTCGTTATACACAAGTCCGCTTTAGGGAAATCTCCAGATCTCGTTTGGGCAATATATAGAATCCTAATGTACACAGGAACGAGGTCACAACTCATATCGACCGTATCTACTCTTGTTTCATCCAGCTGTGCTATTGTAAGCAGTTTACTGCTATAGCTCCTCAAATAATATATTCTAACAATACATAGAGTATTGTCAAACGTGTGAGCCTGGCTAAGAGACCATTTGAGAGCTTGGATGCTTCGTCTAACTGTATGCTGCAATATCGATGATATGAGCATTTTTACAGATGTGCCCGCTGTTTGGACATATACCTGAAATGAGTCTGACCACATGTGATACTGGAAATAATTAAAATGCCTATACTCGAGTCATTATAAATAGTAAATACCTTGCGACGATGCTAAATCATGTTAATAATAGTTAAACTTGAAGGCATGGAAGCAAAGATAAGGGGGGAGACCTATGCGACATTCCGGTACCCCGAAAACACATATATGCACTACTTAATTCTCATTCCAGCTTCAGGGTTTACGTCAGTTCATTAAACACTTACTCTGGGCCATTAGCATAAAGCTGGTCAGATATTTAGAGTTTCAACAATGCCTCTGGCTGAAAATGGCCCTTGCGAGTCATATTAGGCTTCGTATTCACATTCGATCCGTTTTGAGCCTCTTTACAGCATCACATACTAATTATACTACTAAATTTGAACGTTAACAAATGATTACTGATCAAGACGTATCAACCCAGCAAGTCCAACCAAACCATGATCACATTTAAGGAAACAAAGGCAAATCCTGCGTCAAAGCAGTAAATAAACTTGATGTACCCATGGTTTCTAGATTCGATGACGTGAGCCAAGTTAGAACACTTCGGAGGGGGTTGACAGTTCGAATTTTTCAAAATTGGTCGTACAAAAGGAGCTGGGTGCCTTCCCTCTTTGTTTCCACACTCCTTTCTGACGAGACATGGCTACAGCCACATTTGCAGTCGACCTTGTGCTCTTGAGCGAAATTGTTGCGCCTGTTCTCATCTCTGTCTTCTTTACCTCGTTGTGTGTACTTGTTTTTGAATATGCATACATGGAGATTATTGATTTGCTCAACCCCATATAGCTGGCTCGGGCTGATTTGCCTTCTTTCTTACCGCTACTACTGCAACTTTCCCAGTGATGCAAGTGGTATAAAGGCTACAGTAGGTGCCATATACCTTAGTGGGTTAATACATTAATTTTGTAACTCTGATTCGTTACTTAGGTTGGGACAACCGTGTAAGAAACCAATCGGATGACTTGAAGCCAGCTTCATTATATCTCTATCTCTATACCTTTTCAGAACATTCCAGACATTCAACACGTAGGTCGCATTACCTTTGACTCAGAGAAATCTTATTAAATCTAAGGCAATAGTATTGTTATGGCAAGAATGTCTTACTATTATCTGGTAGCCTCGTTTGGTAGCCCGGATCATTTACTGGTGCCTGTATGGTAAGCCTTTTACTTCTTGTGGATTGCGTAACGTTTTGATGGTGATTTGCCATTAGGGAGTTCGGGGCAAGTATACTGATGCTGGTAAGTCTATCCTCCGGTTCTTGTTTGTCCCAATTTATGAGGTATTTTCTCAACAAAACGCACTCGTAGACGTTAATCGACTATATGGTTCAAACACTTTATGCTTATCGCCTTGGTCTGCGTATGTGTCCACTTCTCTGGATTAATGGGAATTGATATATCGATATTTACAGTCATTGGAAAGGACCGTTATATCTTACGCGGATTGGTTGTAAGAGACCTTCACAATGCTTACATTTATTTTGTAACTGAGCTGAACTGCTCTTGCAGTTAGCTCTACCACTGGGAGCCCTAGGTGAGAGAGCAGTACTGAATTGAATCATAGACCTATGTAAATTGTTATGTGTCGAAAGGCTTCGGCATGAAAGTCACTGTGGTTGTACTCTCCGCAGATGCGTTTACAGACCTCGGAGAGTATGCAGTCAGTCTTTCAGATATTTGATTTGTTTACATCAGACTGATACCTCCTTTAATAGTGGATTGTCATCGTCTGGTTCGCCTGTTTGGCGGGCTGTGATATCATCCTTACCACATCTCAGGCCTTTTACCTTCATTATCACCGGACGGGCATCGCTAGGTATGTCAGAGGGTATTCCATACACTTTGCCGAACATTCTAACTCTAGTTGAACAGAACAAATCATATTGTAAACACGCTCATTCTATACATCACAACTACCGCCATGGTTGCCAGGTCTGTCGTATTAGCGCTGAAATTTTATCTACTAACATGCCCCTCGTCGATGGTCAATAAGTCTTCTTATCATTATACAGCTGTCTCTCGTACGTAATTCCGATCTTCTGCTCATCTTTGAGCTCATCCTTTCCGTAGTTTGTCACCCTTGGGGGCTGGAACTATGCCCAAACTTTCTTAACCTTCCAGACGAGCGCAAGTAAGGCTATAAACATAATCCTAGCTCATAAATCTGACGTTATATGTGGGCTACCAGTACGAATCATTTGCCTCTTGGCTAAGTGCGTTTATTCCATATTGATTACTTCGGTCCTAATGCTCTATCCATAGCTTAAGCTCTCGAAAAACCTTTAGCAGAGATGGTAGCCGCATCAGTCCCGAGACAGGAACGAACCAGGGCGTCTCATTTGGATCCGAAGGGAGATCATTGGATTTCAATGTAAGTAAGATATCGCTCGCCGAGGAGAAGATCTGACAGATCTGACCTTCGAGCAGAAAACCAACGTCGTTGATTTCCGCACAAGCGTGGCCCTCAATAACATTATGAACATTTCGGATTCAACGGAGAGGAGCCAAAAGCGACTATCATTTGTGGATACTAACTCAGAAGGAAGCAAGTTGTAATTAAATCTATGAGCTGTATTTGAATGTTGCATATAAGAACTCCTGGTATCGTAACACTTTTATATATACAAAAAGCGTGTGGGAAAGGTACAATCCGGCAAGCACAGGCAAGAGCGTGTCTGGGCAAAGACTGCAGTGTCATGCGACTCTATACTGAGCGCATGTGCTTTAGTTTACGGATTTTTAGTTACATTGTGGAAAGAATGGCAGATGCAGTAGATCAGCTGTCGAGGTCGCCTTCATGTCCTGCCCAAATGTGCTTCCAATTTACGAAGTATACACTTATGATCAGATTTGAATTATCGATGCACTCAGAGAGCTTGAAATAACATTAAACAGAGCAGCAAAATGTTTACGAGGTTTCAAAGTTTCAAGGAGTAATCAAGGAGGTCAAAAAGGTGCGAGAACTACGAGAAAAAAGAATTTACCGAACCCTCCAATTGTGAGTGACATGAGACGTTAAAACCGGATTCCAACGGTATGATGAGCCTCCGATACTCTGAGAGCAACGTAATTTTGGGCACGTACGTACCATTTCGCGAGAATATCGTAGGAGAGATCGTGATACTTCTGAATACTTGAGATTGCAGGGTATGGCGCAGTAAAGAAGTATGTCTGAAACATACCCCAGTAGCTGCCAGTGGATTCTGATTTGAGGTGTGCGTGATCACAGATATAGAGCTACACCTCCCATGATCGAAACTTGATCAGCGAAATGATGGAAGTGAACATTCACGGGAAAGAGTCTATTAAACCCAGATGCTTGAACTTGAATACTGAATAAAGGTCTTCGTTTCTAAAGTTATTGTCTGATGTGTAAGAATGGACTGTATAACAGATGATCTACTTCAAAGATGAACTACTCTAATTTATACCCTCTTGATTTCCGTTGGGTTTCCGCCTGGTTTGCAAACCGAACTGATCGGTTTCAATATCTTCTATTATGGTTTTTCTCTATAGTGTAGCCTTCTGATAAATATAAAGGCTATTTAAGAGTGTGCTAGTAGACCGCACAAGTAAATTTTGGAAGCAAGCGTTGCACACGAGTTCATACGTATGACGTGTGAAGTCCACATTTATTATCGAGCCGCGCTACTTTTCATGAGCCATCTATTTTTGCCACCTTTGCATCATTTTGAGTACTTTAGAACATCGTCGAATTATGGCTCGGAATCTTGTTGTGATTACGTGGACTCATCAAATGATCGGGCTCATCTCATACCCCCGATACGACACGATCGCGAGCATTGATCACCTCATATTAATGCCTCTGTACCGTATCCTCTGTAAGGTATAGGGTACGGTGAGAAATTCAAGATTAGTTTCTAACAAATGTTAGTAACATGCACCACATATTTGTTATCGTGTGAGAAATCAATTGTTCACAGTATTAGAAATGTTAGAAACGGTTCAAAACTGTTAGAAATTCAATGCACTGCGGTGCATAAGCTATTGGTCGACCTAGAAACGGTTCAAAACTGTTAGAAATTCAATGCACTGCGGTGAATAAGCTATTGGTCGACCAGTTTTTGAAGGCTTCATGCATAGTTTTCTGCGGGTGTAAAAGACCTTCCATTCTACTCTGGCATCTCACAGGTGTACCTGGGCTGTGTTTTGAATGCGCTCGGATGAGTACTTATAGATATGTACGCGGTTGATGTATAAACCTCAGCAATAGACCTTTTCGCAAGCTTATGATCCAAAATAAAGAGCTGAGATCAAGTCGCAGTCCATAGATTCACTAGACGAGACCACGTCAGGCTACTACTTTAAATCCTGTGGGAATGTGTCCAGATAAGTCCTGTATAGTTGGGCCGGGGTAAAATAACTAAAGGCATATCCAAAGTGGGAACAGAGAGACGACACATATTCAACAAAAAGAATGAGAAAAATGGAACAAGAATAGCAATCACTTTGTAGCGTACAAACAGAATGCTCTGGTTGTGAACGAGGTTCTGATATCAAAAAGAAGGGTTTTTAAATGAACGCTTGAAGGACACATTCCACTTACTTGCAACCTACTTGTACTGTATCGAAAGCACTAGGCAAATACAGACGTAACATAGGACCTCAAGGCCTCACGCGTCCGCGTCTGCATCAATCCCAAATATGGGAACATAAATTCGTTTCTGGTTTGCGACAAGCGCGCGATCGTTTTCAAGAAACGATTCGACACTTTGTTTGATCCAGCCAATGCGACAGAGGTAAATTTAAAAGATCAGACCCTCACCAGCCCTCCCACGGGATTTAATTTAAGCTTCATTCAAGTTTTCGTACTTAAACGCGCGAAGCATCGACTTGTCTGACCACAAAGCTCTCTCCAGCGAGAATTCAAACATATTCACTGCCTACCTTTTCCAATAGTTCAAGATGCAACATATCTCAGAAGAATCTCTCAATGACCTCTCCACTCGCATCCAATATCTCCGTGATTTCATAGAGTTCACTCCTGAGGATGCTGCCGCTCTTCATGCCTCAGCACCCGTCGTTGGACCACTCGTCCCAGTCGTCGTCGATGCTGTCTACAAGAAGCTTCTTTCCTTCGATGTCACCGCCAAGTCCTTTGTACCCCGACAAACGGGCTACGAAGGTGTTACCCCTACCCATGCATCGGACCTCACGTTGGAGCACCCTCAGATCAAGTTTCGAAAAGACTTTCTAGCTGGATACTTGGTCAAACTGGTGACCTTGGACTACTCGAAGCCCTCAAGTTGGGAGTACCTGAATAAAGTCGGGCTGATGCATACCGGACAATCAGGATTTGTACACCGGTATGTTACTTTTCTCATTGATATCGTACTACTTTAAATTGCTGACAGGATCCGCCGATGCTGCAGAAAGACCAAGCCTTCTCTTAGAGTTGAATATATTCACTGTGGCATCCTTCTTGGATACGTTCAGGACATTCTTATCAATGCAGTTATCACTCATCCCGACCTCGATATCAACACAAAGAATGCTGTTATGAGGGCAGTGAACAAAGTAACCCTGTGAACCGTTTCTCAACTCTTGCAAAGTTAGCTAATCTGCCTTTTAATCTACAGGTTGTCTGGATCCAAAATGATCTTTTTGCACGACATTATATTGCGGAGACCGAAGCTCTCGCAGCCGCTGCTTCTGAGGCCTGAGGCTTCATTTTTGTCTCCATGATTTTAGTATTTCGTCTGCATGATTTGAGTACGACATAAAAATGCAAAAAATAGTTAGTAATTACGCCGTTTAAGTTTGCTGTAAAATTTATTTATCCCTGGTCCCGATTGCATTGAGTAATATTTTTAAACCGTGGTCGAGGATACCGCTGAAAATCACAGGAAGCAACCATGATATGATCCCTTGAGAAGATCAGATACGTTGACGTTAATCGACATCGACCGTAAGACTCGCGCGTGCAAATGGCCCAGATTACCGGCGCCAGTCTTGATTAAGTGGTTCACCGCGGGAGGCAGGTGAACAATGCTTGGTCACAACGACAATTTTAAACTTCATTCCGCATTAGTCCTATTCAGTTCTAACCTAAAGTTGTGTTTTTTTTGAGAATAATAATTCCCCCTCGAAGCCTTAGAGGGATGCGAATCGTGACCGTGACTATATAGTTGAATCAGAACCCATGAAGACGTCTGTGAATTGGACCCCTTTGGAGTCTTTACTAAGCTTTTTTTTTTCTTTTGTTATTTTATAGCCTCTGGGGGGCGGTTCCCTTCCTTGGCTTTGTATCTACTTACATATAAGATTTTGTCCCAGTCTTCCTGGGCCACTCGCCGCTTCGTCTTTGGTTGCCCTCAGCACCTCAGAGGGCCCTCACGTCCCCCTGCTAGGCCCGGCAGTTCCGCTGCCGTTTGGGGGCCCACCTCTTAAGCCGGTGAGTCTGTAAATTCTATCCTATGATATATCTTTGCTTCCTTATCTTTCTGCTCCGGCGTGCCCGTCCAATTACTTGGAAGGTCACAAGCGTATCGGTGCTCGGTTCTCGTCTGCGGATGTTCTGTGTTTTTGGGTGGGTTTCTGCGAGTCAAGCGATGGCTACGTCTATTAAGATGGGTGAAGGTTAGTTAGGAGGTCGAGCGGTAGGTCTTGGGTGGGCGGACGGGTTGTTGTAGTCTTCTCTTGATGTCGCCGTCGGCGTAGTGTCTGTGTCGGTCGGGATTTCATGATTGTCGATGTTTTAGTTGTCGTCCTGGTCCTCGTATCCGGAGAGGTTTCTTTCTAGTAGTCCGTCGTTGTAGGATTTGAAACACTTTGTTTGGGCAATATACCTCAGTAGTAGCTTCGCCATATTCAATTTCTTTATTAAGCTTAGATAGTTCCTTCAGAGTCAGAGAGAGAGCCTCTGAGCGCATCAGGTTATCGAGCAACAGATTTAGAACAACTTATCTCGAATTCTAATGAAAGTAGATCAGAATCAAATCAGAATCAATCGAAAGATCAAGTTCCCAAGAAGATTGAGCTTCGAATACTTTAAAGTCAGAGCTTTTGTGAGAGATCTGCTATGGGTAAAACTGTTAGGTTGCAATTAATCGACGATAATGTACTCTTGGGCGACCCGTGAGGTGATAAACGGTTTGCGACGACAACACGTGGCTCGGAAGTCGTGTTTTTACGACTAGTCTGGAGTGAAATTGAAAAAAAGGTCTGTCTGAGTTTCTTGAGACATTTCTGGAAATTTCAGTTAAGTGTGGATCGATTAATCCTGAGCTCGCATAGTTGCATAGACGCTTGAAATGAAAAAGGTCGTTTAAAATTGTTGATGATCCTAACTCCAGGAACCCAACCAACACGATCTTAGTTAAATTACGAATTCCCACTATAGCTCTTTTTCCCATACTTGGCTGAACAGAGAATCCTGACCAGGATGGGTGGTTCATCTTCACCAATTATCTATTTTTACAGTGTAACCTTGGGGTCTGAATTACTTCCCAAACACCATGTTTAGTATAGGCATCATTTTTGCATCATTTTAGCTTCATACTAGGATTAGACCTTACGGAGATACCACCTCGGTTTGCTTGTCACTATATTTCCTAACCGAGACTGCGTGCGTCTCCAGCAACAGCAATACAAAGAGCTAAGTATATTAACATTGATACACAACCATTTCAATCCTCATAAAAAAGGCCAAGAACTCATTCAACATCCCAGTTTCCCAAAGCTCTAAACATGCTTAGCCTAGAATTCGTGTTAAAGGTGATCGGTATTTCTTGCTTTCCACAGCACATAACCTAACGATATATGTCAGATCTTGGCCACCATTATTATTCTTGCTTTGGCTTACTTTATGAGGCCAGCTGTTCTTCGCTATGTAATTGTCGACAAAGAAGGAAACCGTCTTCCACCCGGTCCTCCCATATGTTACGCATTCCTCCGAAAATATGCAGAGAGAGCTCTTGATGCTTGGGCGAAGCAATACGGGGAGTTATTCTCCATTTGGATGGGGAGTCAGCTATTTGTAGTGATCTCGGACCCTCACGTCGCCAGGGACCTTCTAGTAATAAATGGGGCAATTTTCTCTACCCGAAAGAAGTATTTCATGAAGAACCAGATGATTCTCAACGGGCGTGCAATTACTGCATCCGAATATGGAAATAAGTGGTATGAATTACCTCATATATGCTTAATATCGAACGCGACTCTCGCTGACATAGAGTGCAACAGGAGGCAACATCGCAGACTTGCTGGCATTGCCTTAAACCCGAAAGCAATGGAAGAATATGCCTCTATAATGGACTACGAATCACACATATTGATCAAGTCGCTTTTTGACGAGGGGTTACGAGGGAAACTTCCTATTAATCCAGCCCATTTTGCTGGGAGATTTGCATTGAAGTAGGTGCCTCGGATAAACGAGGTATTGAAAGCCTATTGAAACTGGAATCTGTTGCAACAGTAACATGCTCATCATGTCGTTCGGAATACGCACCACGTCTGCCTCCGAGCCTCTGGTCTCTAAGGCCCTTGATTTAGCTATGGAATTTATGGATCTCACTGGTTAGTCACCAGATTACATCCCTCTGGTTGATACCGCCGTTGATCATTTTCAAAAGGGCCCTGGTCAAACTGTGTAGACTTCTTCGAAATTATTCAGTATTTTCCATCTGAAAAACGCACACGAGGCCGCAGGCTACATGATGCTCTCATCGCCGTCTACGGAAGTATGATCTTGGATTTCAAGTCCAGGATGCTTTCGGGCGAAGAGGTACCAGATTGCTTGGTGAAAACACTCCTGGATAATCAAAAAACAGAGAAACTGGACTGGGAAGACCTGTGCATGCTTTCTGCCGTGTTCACACTTGGCGGTGTCCATTCGGTAAGCCCTATAAACATCATAATGATGACCAGTTGGCTGAAGTACTTTTTAATTCGACTCAACGTTATGCGGTGCCAGACTTCCGGCATTATACAGTGGTTTCTAGCACTTATTCCGTCTCATCGAGAAGTACTTGCTAGGGCACAAAAAGAGTTGGATCAAGTCATCGGACGCAGTCGATGGCCAACCTTTGAGGACGAAGTTAATCTTCCATTTATAAAAGCCGTTATCAAAGAGGTGTGTCCTCCTTTCTGTTCAGTTTTTGCTAAGTTAGAGCTGAGTCTGGGTCCTCCCAGGTTCAACGTGTTCATGCACCGTTCTGGTTTGCCACCCCGCATTGCGCATCCGAAGATTTCGCATACAAAGGAATGTATATCCCTAAGGGCACCGTCGTGCTTTTGAACTGTTATACACTACACCACAACGAGGAACGGTATCCAGACTCGTACGTCCTTTGCAACTATCCCAGAATATGCTCCGACTGATATCGTTCAAGATTTACATTCAACCCCGAGCGCTACGTGGATGACAACCTCTCTTGCAGTGAGTCAGCAAAGCTTCCCAATGTTATGGACCGCGATCACTGGACGTTTGGAGCAGGGTAAGCCCAACTGAAATTAATTTTATTCCTGTGATAAGAAAAACATAAGTGACACCCATTTCCCAGGAGGAGAATTTGTCCTGGCCTACCCGCTGCTGAACGAGAACTTTGGCTAGCGATCTCACGTTTATTGTGGTCCTTCGACTTCCAGGCCCTTCCTGATGAGCCAATATCTCTCGAAGAATATGAGGGCCTGTCTGGTCGCACACCTATTCCATTTAGACTGCGTCTTGTTCCAAGGTTTGACGGAGTTGAGGATATTATAGATACTGTGGAGGAAGTGACTTTGTGAATCATCTGATATCTATCGGATGGATAAATCCTATTTTGTACTCATCACACACCAGATAACGTCGGGTGACTTTTTGTACATTTCTCTAGTTCGTTCAGTCTGTAATCCCACGATGAAATAGTATGTGTCAACTTAAATTCTCTCCGAAATACACCGTCGAAAAGGAACCTCGGAGGACGCCGATCATCCTGTGAGATAAGAGCGAACAAAGTAGGCAATGACCAAATTAGATGTCATATAAGCCAATAATCTGGGTATGTGGTCCTCTTTGGAACTACACATGCATCAGGAAGACGAATTAAGGGGAAAAGAGAACATGGAACGTCCTCGACATCGACGATCTACATCACCCCCATGTCAGCGCCGGGAGTTCTTATGTAGCGCGTCTTCCCGCGGACGGAATGCGGAACGTGACTCACAGTATGATTTGAAGCAAGAACAGGAAGGTATGTTCGTGTTTGGGTCTGTGATACCTGGGAGTTGAGCGCTCTACTCTGTAAGGTCTACGAGCTCCAACTGGATCATGATTGTGCGATGGTCCCGTCATTGAATTTGCACTAGTCCGCTTTAGGGAAATCTCCAGATCTCGTTCGCTATCAGCTATCATTCAAGTCAATGGGCTAAATATAGACTCCAAACACACACAGGACACGAAGTCATACCTCATGCCCAGGCACGCCATTACCATGACTGAAAAGAATAGGATAACACCCACTCTAACCATGCATAGTGTCAGATGTGTGAGTTCAGCTGAGAGAGTTTTTGGACGTTTTGTTTTTCATTGTTGCAGTATCAGTGATCTGTGAAGCTACAGACTTCGTATGGTCTGTCTGTCTGTATGGCTACAGCTTAGACACATACCAAAAACGACATAAACCTAACCAGATATCTTATTGGAAATGATTAACTCGAGTCACGTTGTAATGTGGTTTTAAATAAATACCCGGCGCTGCCGCAGAGTCATGTCAAAAGCAGTCAAATTTTAGAAGCTCAGATAAGAAACTCGAACATGTGCGACACCCGGACTGTGTGCAGACGCATGCGTATGTAGCATTTAACTTTTCCCATTAAAAGTCTGAGTTTTACGTTACTTCATTAAGCACCCAGCATTGGTGTAGAAAATGGTGAGATGTCTAGAATGTCGACGATTGAAAGTCGGGCGTCGCAGGGCTCACTGAGAGTCACGCAGAAAATGACAAGACCACGATATATCGATTGAACGACTGACTGGGTTACAGATGTGTACGGTACATCCAGAGAGAGAAGTCGCTGTCAAAGGAAAAGGTTGGGGATCGCAGTCACGTGTACGTAGATGTAGAAGATAAGATAATATGGAAAAAGGGCTGTGGTAAGTCTGGGGCGCCAGGCTTACAACGATGCCCTTGAACAGGAGCGACTTTTCCGACTCGAACTGCATCAAGTTTGATCCTATTTCGTCCTTTACACAGCATCGTAAACTACTAGCACTCTCCCTAAGCGTTGGAAAATGATGACAGTCAAAGCGTACCAGCCATGATCGTATCCAAAGCATGCAGACAGAGGCCCCGTCAAGGTAATAATTAGACTGATACTAATTTCTGGAATAGGTGACTTGTGCTTATATAATTAGCTAGGGGATTTGACAGTTCGGACAGTTCAGAAGGCCAAATCTGTCATACAAAAGGAGCCAGTAGCTTTCCCTCCTTGTTTTTGTAATCCTTCCTATGACTACAGCCTCATTTCCGGTCGATCTTGTGCTCTTGAGCGAGATAGTTGCTCCTGTTCTCGTCTCTGTCTTCTTCACTGCTTTGTGCGTACTTGCATTTGAATATGTGGACGTGACGATCATTGATCCTGATCTCATATAGCTGGCTTGGGCTTATTTGCCTTCTTTCTTACCGCTACTACTGCAATTTCCCGAGCGATGCAGTTGGTATAAAAGCCGTAGTGAGCAGAGTCGTCAATATTTCACTGGATAAAGGGGTTAACTCCGAACGATTATTTAGGTCGGTACCGCCGTGTGAGAACTAAAATGCCTGCTATAAACTACCATTAAATCTCGACATTTTGTTAGAGTATTCCAGACTTTCAACACGTAAGTTATCTGTAGCTTCTCATGGCGGAATCTTATCTGTTATGGAAAACAGGGTTGTTATGGCAAGAATGTCCTATCACTATCTCGTAGCCTCGTTTGGTAGCTCTGACCATTTATTAGTGCCTATATGGTGAGCCTTCTACTTACAGGTAACCTCAGCTTTGATGTTGATTTGCCGTTAGGGAGTTTGGAGCAAGTATACTGATGCTAGCGAGTTCTTTTCTCTTTGTTTCTTATGTCACAACTCATGGGGCACTTCTCTCTTTAACGCAAACTCGTAGACGTTAATCGATTATATGGTTCAAACACTTTATGCGTATCGCCTTGGTCTGCGTATGTGTCAAAATTATAGCTCATCATTTCACTCGTCAACCAGGTGTTGATTGTATCATCATTTACAGTCATTGGAAAGGACCGTTATCTATTACGGGGTCTGGTTGTACGGGATTATTAGTGCTTTTATTGTTTTGCAACTAAGATAAACTACTGACACAGATAGCTTTACCACTGGGGGCGCTAGGTGAGCGTGACATTTGATTGAACCATGGACTTGAGCCGACCTCTCCATGTCATAGGATTTGGCATGAAAGTCACTACTGTTGTACTCTCTGCAAAGGCGTTTACAGACCTCGGAGAATATGCTGTGAGTTTTTCAGCTCCTTCACATAGTTATACAACGCTCCCTAATACCTTCTACTGATAGTGGATCGTCATTGTCTGGTTCGCCTGTTTAGCGGGCTGTGACATCATCCTTACCACCACTCAGGCCTTCTATCTGCACTACCACCGAACAGGCGTCGCAAGGTCTGCCACATCCTAGCTGTCCAACTACAGCGTTCTAATTCTATTTGAACAGAACAAACCGCGTTGTGAACACGCTCATTTTGTACATCACGACTACGGCCTTGGTTGCCAGGTATGTTAATCTTTGTGAAAACGCTATTTAGTATGCCAATGAACCTTTCGTCGATGAGTCTTCTTATCATCATTCAGCTGTCCCTTGTAGGTAATTTATCTCTGCGTGCCTCTCTGTACCCACCTGTTCTATAGTTCGTCGCTCTAAAAGGTTGGAACTATGCCCAAACTTTCTTAACCTTCCAGACAAGCGCAAGTAAGTATATATTATACCTTGGATGGTTCAGAATTTTGACATAGTGAACCGTCTATCAGTACGAATTCTGTGTCTCTTGGCAAAGTCTGTCTGTTCTATATTGGAAGGTTACTGAAACTTAGATTAAATATCCGTAGCTTAAGTTCTCGAAGAGCTTTCAGTAGAGACGGAGGCCGTATTAGTCGCGACACTGGAACGAGCCAGGGCATCTCGTTTGGAACCGAAGGAAGGTCGTTGGATTTCAATGTAAGTCGGATATCGCTCCCCAAGGAGAACATCTGAAAATCAGACCCTTGAATAGAAAACAAATGTTGTCGACTTTCGCACAAGTGTGGCGCTCAATAACATTATCAACATTTCAGATTCAGCGGAAAGGGGACAAAAGCAAGTATCGATTATGGATATCAATTCAGGAGAAGCAAATTCTAGTTGATATACAATCTGTATCGACATAATTATCTTACATATAACCTGCAAAAAAGCCTAAGTCGGATTCAATCGCGGCCCCAGTGTCCATGCCTCAAAAAGACGCGTCGAGATGTGTCTCAACGCGTTTTGTCATGTGATTTTTCAATAAATGCACGTGCTTTTCTTTCCAGCTCCTTCATTCGGACTCACTTACTTCAGCTTGCTTCCGTCGTTTCTTTATGCACACAAAGAGTGAACATGTGCATGAAGTAGCGTTAGCGGAAACTCTACGGCAGTATTTTGATTTCCCACAAATTAATTTCATCAAATTGTATGCGCCACATGCTGACTTCACGCCGGTGACCATTGATGATCGTCTTTACTCTTCGAGACTATGCTAAGCCTACGAATGTCATAGAAGCTGTGGTCATTCTTTTACTGATGTAAAAGCCTTAGAAACAAAAATTTTAAGTTAAAGACGATGCTCCATTGATTACCCATGCCATAGAGGAGAAATTCTCCCAGCAAGATTGAAGATTATCAAGGGATGGCCAATCTCAGGGGACACAGGTACAATAAACCCGTGCCTTTGTGTCGAGCCTGACATATTCGGTTTGTCTTTCTGGCTACGGATTCTGCGGTTATTCCAATATTCAATAAATTTATTAAGTTGACTTTGAAGCAGCTTAGTCATAACCAATAAAACAGTTGTCTTATAAATTGTTCAGCATAAAAAAGATAACTGAAAGGAGATGACATACGGATGAATAGCGTTATTGGGATGTAAATGTTGGTTTCAAAGCCTTTCTTGGTGTTGATCCCGAATGAATGTTTGGAGGAACTAATGCCGCAATCCTTCAATTGGCTTCCAACATGGGTATAAACTGTTCCAGATCAAGGTCAGGTGCGTAGGCCACCCTAGCAGAGAATTTTAAGCTACAGAATCTACAGTGACGTAGCATTTATTGCAAACCATTCTGATTAGCATAAATAATCCCATCTCTCCAGTGCCCTTGTCCGTGACAAAGGTATTGAATTACTGTGAATTAAACTGACAGTTTACCAGCGAATCATAGCCCCTACAAAAAGATGATATATCCTCATGCGTATGATTCTGAACGCAGTCGAGGTAGACATGTCCTATCATAGTGGCCAATCGGTTTTTGGGGACAACAACAACGTAAAGAATAAAGGAGGACCATTAGTCCTTGATCCCATATATGTATAAGCCAACATCGCCCATGTTTAACGCCTGTGCGTTCAGTTTCTTGTGGCCATCCGCATGGTGCTGGTGGTTTGGACCAATTCATGACAGAGTCGATCGACGGATGCGATTGGCACCGGGAAAGTGACGAGCAGGGCCATCTGGTGCATAAGTTGCCAGTATATTCCGAATGAAGTCGCTAAAAGTTGCGGTCCAACTCAGTGTACAAATAGAAAGGCGGGATAAATTAAACACACCGCGGAAGAGGCCTTCCTTCATTGCTGAGAAGGATGCTGATTATCCTAATACCGCGTCCATGGGCTGGGTCTCTGCAGTTTTCTCGAGGACTGCCTGTATTGCGATATCATTTGGTGGAGGCTTTCGGACGCTTAGGCCCAAAGCCCAGAAGAAGTCATATAGGAGTTATGAGAATCACGATGGCCCGAAGGCAAATTAGAAATCCTGCCGTAGAGTTCCCGCCAACCTTAATGAAGGCTCGCGCAGTTCACGAAACATAATTTTAAACAGATTAATCTTCCTTCAATGAACATACTGGCTGGGTGGAATGATCGCTTAGTACTAGTCAAATCCAACGGACATATCTCATTGCCCTCTTCAAAAATGCATACCAGGTGCGTTACGTGGAGTTATTATATGGATAAGGCAGAACCTTAAGCTGCTGCGTTTCAATCACGTCGATGAAATTTCAGAAAAATACGACACGCCTGACAAAGGGACTGGTACTTTATAATCCACCCATGAATGCCAACTAAGCCAGCTGGTATTCGCTTTGCGTTGGACTCGATCTTCAACCTGGGAGTTTTGCAGCCAGGCCGAGACGGAGGTGGTCCCGTCCACCAGTCTCGATCGATCTCTAACTAGAAATTTAAAAGGGCGGTGGTGTTGTTCAAGTACTGATTCTTTTATCCCCCTGACTTTCCCGACGCAATTTGAAGTGGGCGAATGCTTTGCAGACTCCCCTTTCATCCTCATCCTCCTTCCTTTCAGACCATGACTACTTCTCAGGATACCGTCACTGTCAACACCTTGAGGGGAAAGGACTCCTCAATCGTTACTTCAAGTGTTGCTGAGCTTTCAGTAATTCTCGAGCCTACGGTCTCACTGCCTGCATGTCAGCCTTTTACGAAAGGTTTTTTTGAGAAAGGAGATCCTTCAGTTAAAGCTGCTCGGATAGAATACCTGAAATCATACGTATCTGGATTACTCATGGTCGTTCTGACGATATTTACCGTCTTTGCTATCTACTGGGGTTCCTTGTGGAAAGTTCCTGCACACTCTTTGAGGGGTTGGATTGTGGTGGGTTATCTCTTCCTCATCCAATCGTGTGCTGATTATTCCTAGGACTTCGATGGCGGTAGAGTGGGACAAATGGTCACCCAAAACTTTCTCGACGTTAATTTGTCGAACCATGTCATCAAATGGAAGGTGATCCCTCCTAGTAGGTTTCATAAAGGCGTCACCGATGTTGCCCATGCACTCAAAGACGAACAAACTTGGGTGGCTGTCGTCAGTGAGTGCTTGGAGTTTTTAATGCTTGCCAGTTCTCAGACTCTCAGTGCACCCGACAGTCAATGCAGGGGCCAGCGACGGACTTCAAGCCGCTACCGACAACCCTGACCCGGCATACAATGGGTCGCAGGCCATTACAGTCTATGTAGCAGAAGCGCGAAATGAGAATGCATAGTGAGTTGGCCTTCTAATAATCGACATCGGATTTTATGTTCACAATTTGTCCAGCCGTGCTTTTATTCGACCCATTGTAGGTTCAGTTCTTGTACCAATACAGTCTTGATTAACGATTGTCTAACCTTGTGTAATTTAGGTTCAGGTGACCCTTGAATCATTTAAACTCGACTTTGCTATTCAGTTTGCTTCTGAACTGTCGTTTTTGCCCAACCTCGTAGACATATTGTCTTCTTCACCACAAACCGTGGCGAATCCCGTCTCTTATACGCTCGTTAATCTCATACCATTCAATCAAGCGGTGTATGTTTCGATTTGTCTCTGCACAACAAGTCGGCTCACCGTTTTCCTCAGTGCCAGTGCTGTGGTCTTCGTTGGCCTCATTTATCTATTAATTTTGTCATTCTTCATTGTTGTAAGCAGAGCATCCAATTTTCTTTTTCCAAACCACTAAAATTTCAGTGCTAGATGATCGCTTTCACCGCTCGTCAAGTTTCAGGTTTAGAGGTTATATTGAGCTTCAAATCACTCGTTGTAGTCCGACTCGTTTCCTCTTTTTGTGGTTATTTTTTACTCTCGGTAGGCTTCTTTGCTACAGACGTTAAGCGATGCTCACCTGGCGGCTCGATTATAGTTATTCTATTCTTTGCTTAGTTTGGCATTTAAACTTGATTTGACCAGAAAGTGAGTCATCGTTCAAGTACATAACCAGCGCGTTCAACTAACATTATTCGGTAGATATGGACAAGGTGGCTTCCTGGTCTTTTGGATGTGTAACTGGTTTGGCATGCTTTCGGTGTAAGTTAATCCCAACTTCTTCATTGGTTTTTGTAATTAAACTGAGTTGTGTTAGTGGGCTCGCCCTGGAATCACTAATAACGCTCCTTACTCCCAAGTATATTCCATTCTTCATGATTCTTTGGATCATAGGTTCGTTTACTAGCTTCCGCCTCCGTATGCAGTCTGAGACCTTTTGATTTTGCAGTCGACGTTTCAGTGTGTATATTTCCCATCGACGTGCTTCCACGCATATTCCATTATGGATATGCTGCACCTTTCTATAACGTATCGAAGTCCATACGCTCTCTCGCCTTTGGGACTAAAGACACCCGTAAGTCCCGAGATACCGCCGCTATTTTGAATGAACTAACGAACTTTGTAGTTGGCTTGAACTTTGGCATACTTATGATCTGGATTTTGATTTCGTGTATCACCCTTCCTGCAATACAGTGGTATGTCCGCTGGAAACAGATCAAAGTCATAAATAGCGCTTCGCGTCCTGCTCCGGAGGAGAAAAAGGAAGTTGTATAGACGGGGAAGGATGGTCGCAGGGCACCTGAAAGTCGTAGCCCCTGGTGTTTGGCATCAATTTGCTGCCATTCCACGAGCACAACGCCGTTTAGTGAGACAAGACTGCCAAATTCAACACTATGCACTCGATGTTCAAAACCAACCTCCAAACCTCAAGTTAACACAAACAGGTCAACAAATCGGACATGCACGTATTTTATGGACTCTCGTTTATGCTCAGACATTCCATACCTCGTATCTCAACTTTTAATCTACTAATTAATTTACACGATAACCGAATTTTCTGTCGCAATATTAGTGGACGTCCTGGAAGGACTAAGAGCCAACGTGCTTCTATAGAAATTATGGAAGCGAGGAATTGACTTCAAAACTCCATCAATTTCAAATCAATTCATTAGTTCATTCTTACTCATTGAATATATTCCACTACAATATAAATAAAATATGTTCGAATATCATGACAATTGTAGGACAATTGCGTTGGATATACTTACAAGTTGAACTAAGTTGAGCTTGAGAACGTTGAGACGTTGAGGCCGAGGGGCCAAGACTCGTGGGAAAATAAATCATGTTGTAGGTCGCCGCCGCCGTGAACAGTTCTTGTCATTGTTCAGGACGATGAACGCCAGTACATCCTCAGCATCCAAGGCTGCGCCCGCCCATAATGCCCCATTACCCCCAACAGCACCATCCGCCGGTCGCTCTTCTCGAATCGCGCCCCATTCACACATCAAGGGCCTTGGTTTGACCGCAGAGGGCTACGCGTTGGTCGATGGTGCAGGGTTTATCGGACAGACAAATGCCCGCGAGGTGCGTTAAGCTTGTCTATTGGAACATATGAATACATGCTCATGTGGTACTCAAAGGCCTGCGGCGTGGTCGTCGATCTTATCAAATCAAGAAAGTTTTCTGGTAGAGCACTCCTGCTCGTTGGTGCGCCAGGAACTGGCAAAACGGCCCTTGCCTTAGCTGTATCACATGAACTGGGGGCAAAGGTGCCATTCTGTCCCATGGTCGGCTCAGAGGTCTACAGTACGGAGGTGAAGAAGACAGAAGTTTTGGCTGAAGCCTTTCGGAGAGCTATCGGTGAGCCTTCGGTTTATCATTCCTGGGTCGCCTTGAGACCCATGATCATCGCGTTATCTCCTGTGGCATGCGCCGCTTCCCTGGTTGTCGGATTTCTCGAGGTCATTTCATCGCCTGTTTTGGTGAAAGGTTTAGGTTTCCAAATGCCCGCATCCCTTTGCGTCAATCGATTAGGTTTGCGACGCGCCTGTTGAAAGGCTAATACATATGCAATCTGGCGTGATCCATCCCTTGGGCATTCCTGTCTATAGACACGTTTCTTCGGTTTATGGCCAACGTTGAACGTGTCCGTCTTCTATGCAAGAATGGACGAACTATTCACTCTCGACTCTTCTTTTTTGCCTGGAATGTTCTCTTCGTCGAAGACTGGTCTTCCTGCGGGATGCATTCTCTTGCATTAAAAGTGTACATCCACAGGGTGATGCAAACAGTCAAACACTGACTGGCTCTAACACCTTTTTCACCAGTTGGAACGGCGAGCACTTGTGACCGGGTTTCACCATTCATCGTTATCGTCTGTCGCATTCATAGTGTCTCTTGGACATGTCAAGGCTATAATTGCTCTATCGCAACCGAGCTTCATTATTTTGCTGTTCAACACGCTTCGGATTCGTAGAAGCTGACACGATGGAAACGGACGCATGCCTACTTTGGTTTTGGTCTCCATCTCGTTTCCCTAACTAACCTTCTCTACTCCAGGTCTTCGGATAAAGGAAACCAAAGAGGTCTATGAAGGCGAAGTCACCGAGTTGACACCCACAGAAGCCGAGAATCCGCTGAGCGGTTACGGGAAAACGGTCTCCCACGTCGTCTTGGGCCTGAAGACGGTAAAGGGAACGAAACAACTGCGCTTGGACCCCACTATCTACGAAGCGATTCTCAAAGAGAAGATCGTTGTTGGTGATGTTGTATATATTGATTACGCGACGGGTGCCGTCAAAGTACGTATCCCACAGCTTGTCTTGTTTTTTCCGGTGCTAACAAACAAGAACTACAGCGTGTTGGACGCTCAGATGCTTACGCCGCGTCTTATGATTTAGAATCTGAAACATATGTCCCTTTGCCTAAAGGAGAGGTGCATAAACGAAAAGAGCTTGTCCAAGATGTGACATTGGGTGATTTGGATTCAGCAAATGCGAGACCGCAGGGAGGCCAAGACATCATGAGTGTCATGGGAAGTCTCGTTAAAAGTGGCCGAACAGAAGTAACCGATAAACTGAGAAGAGAAGTCAACAAAATCGTCAAGGGATATGTCGACCAAGGCGTGGCTGAAGTTGTTCCAGGAGTTGTATTCATTGATGAAGTGAGTGAACAGTTTATTTAGGTGTTGGATCGTGTTAATGCGGTATCGCAAGGTCCACATGTTAGATATAGAATGCTTCACATACCTCAACGCACTTCTGGAATCCCCAATGGCGCCCACTGTTATTTTGGCCACAAATCGTGGAAACTCATTGGTTCGTGGGACGACTGACATCGTTTCGCCACACGGAATTCCTGTAGACCTTCTTGATCGGTATATTAATAAACACTTCTATTTTGCTTGTCGGATGCTAATGTTCGCTCCAGCTGCATGATCGTGAAGACAGACGCATACACAAAAGAGCAGATCGGCAAAGTTGTTCAAGCGAGAGCTAACGTTGAAGGGCTTAAGTTGAGCCCTGATGTGCTGGATAAACTCGCATCAGAGGGCGAGAAGAGCTCATTGCGGTATGGTCTTCTCGGTCAATTTGCATGGTGTCACTGCTTGAACTTACTCGGTTTATCTCCAACAGTTACGCGCTCCAGTTGCTTACCCCTGCGTCCATTCTTGCCAATCTGGCTGGACGGAACTACATTGAGTCCGAAGATATTAACGAGATGAATGAATTGTTCCTCGACGCGAAGACTTCTGCGTCTATGATAGCTGAAAACACACATGTTTAGCAAGCAGCTATAATCATTTACGTCACTCATTCTTTATATTTGTTGAGTCGTCCGTTCCCTTCTGGGCTTCGACGAGTGTATTGACAAGGCATTTCTGCAGTGTAGCCCACATGTAGTCTCGTTTTTAATACCAAAAGGGCTTAGTAGGCACGGGCGGGTGACACTTTGTTTCTTGCCGTGTTCCTCTTGATAAAGTTTGACTGACCAAACGGAAAGTAGCTCCTACCGGTATGCTTTACAAATATCTGCCCCACATCTTTGATGGGTCTTGCACCTGCTCTGTAAATCCCGAAAACATTGCGTATTAGGCGAGTCTTCTTATCGAAGTCTCTCTCTCGAATGGTATTCGAATCACAACGTCAACGCCGATCTTGATACGATATAAGAGAAGTTCTGTTCGTGAAAGCATCGTCTATGTTATTGGTCACTTGTTCTCGATGTCTTCTTTTCTTCCCCAAAATATCAGGTGACTGCCGACATGATGCGGAAGGGGCGATACCGGGCGATGATGTCGGGCAGACACGGTCACAGGACATTTGAGTTCGAGATATCTGTTCATGACGTACGTCACTTTTAAGTTTTCTCGACCTCACTTCACTGTTATCCTATACATTTATCACGTTGAACGCTTTTGCTTCGCCTGCGACAGTGGAAATGGCAGCGTCCCGCGAGCCTCAGTGGAAATAGTGGTTACGTCCGCAGTCAGTTCAGTACTTAATTCATTGTGTCCCATGACGAAGCCCTTGAAGGCCGGTTAGGTTCTTCTCGCACCACATCTGTCCGATGACTCTAGACATGGAATGGCATTCTATGAGTGGCCTTTTCTTTGTTACTGAGGTCCGAAGACCGCAACAAACAGATTTTCCCTGAGGTCTGGATCGCGCTCTAATACCCAGGCGTGTTCTTTGACCATAGTCAGTATCGCGCCGCTGTCAGTGTGTAAACTTACCCCACCTGACTTCCAAGATACTTATATCCAGCGAACGCATACTTAACTGTAGGCGCTTGAGGGCGCCCGGCAATATAGTTCGGCACCCATTCCCCATCAGGTTCCCTGGACTGAGGACATGTCGGTCTCATGGTTGCCGTCTCAGGTGGACTCGTCACACTCCCATGAGCTGATATGTCGAAATGGGAAATCTCACTAATTAGCCAGGAAGCCAATCCGTATCGTTACACTTCTTTCTCAATGTTTGGTTTCATCTGGTGATATTTTCTCTTTCTCTTTGTTAGTTGAAGATTGCCTTCAATATTTTGGCGGGCTGTACAGTGAAAGAAATGACTCTGCGGGGGGCTCTGTGAACTTGATGCACCTGACCCATATCAAACCGCAGTGAGTGCCTGGCTTGATCGATTTTAAACCCAATCCAGCTGTATTTGTTGATCAGTCTTTTCCCTGTCTAATTGTATTAGTGCCTCCGTTTTTAAACATTTACCTGTGACGAGGATGATTTTCCCTTGCTCAACCCACTAAACAGACATCCTACCCCTTTTGTACGGTCGGAGGTGCTGACCAAAGAGGCTTATCTTAAGTATATGGTAGCTCCTCTATGTCTACTTAACTCCTTCCTTTCTTCGAATTGATTGCGTCACCTAGATGTCCCGACATGCTACTTTACGGCTAACCGCCCTGGACTCTCTTTTATTCGGGTACCAGAACATCAGATTCGATCTAGGATCCAAAGATGGATGCCATAACTCTATGTTCGCCTTATATTGACCTCGTCCCACATTGTGGGATTTCCCCACTTTTCTTCACTCGAGCTTTGACAGAAACGGTCTTCTTTTCCGCACCACGAAGACCGCTTTGGAACATCTGAAGCGTGTTGCACCCGCTCTGGGCCCGAACAGTTTCTCTTATATAGCGCATTGCAACTCGACTTCCTTGATCAACCCCTCCTTTTAATCTTCTCCAACGCGGTCTTGACCTTGAGTCTACTACGCACAAAGGCATCTCAAATGACTCGTCTGCACCGACCCCTCCCTTTCACATTCGAGGATCGCACTGGTCAGCTATCCAACTCCGATTTTGACGAGATGTATGACCGACTCTTCTTTCATGTGGCTCGGCAGCCTGGTCACACAAGTACCAAGATCTACGAAATGAACAATCGGGCGTCGCGGTTCCGGAGTACACTACCTCTCACCCGAGACCCTATCGTCCACCTTGATTTCCAGGCAGACGAGTCGCTGGGCACAGTATCCTTCGCAAAGGCGCCACTGCAGTTCAGTATCCCAATGTCACGCTATTTGAAGAAAACCGCTTTCTTCGGAGCGTAAGTCGGCTCTGCATAGCTCTAGTCTCCATACTGACTCTCATTCATTACTCAGATCAACGACTAGAAAGTTCACGGCATCTGATGGAAGGGATTACAAATGGGGGTTCAATCTGTATGCTGGACAGGAATGGACGGTTCGTACTCCTTACGTTCTTTGCCATAATCTACGAAACGTTGACATGCTTTTTTACATATTTTAATGGATTTTAGTGTACAACTATGGACAATGGACTAGTCGCTCACTACGATCTAAAGCCTGCAAACGTTAGAGCCTATGACGTATCAGGAAACAACCTTATTATATATGAGCCATTTGCTCACATTATTCCAGGTGTGTCTTCATTCGATTATGCTCCTTTGTACTGTTCTGATGCGTCTGCTAAGAAATTCTCGCATCCTTCTTGATAATGCGACACATCAAACAATTCAACCTGTGATAATTTATGGTTAGGTCCAACGTATCTCGACTCTCACGCAATGATGTAGCACGCCTCGCGGAGAACCCGATCAGAATAATCTTTTAGAGTAATCCAACTTAATCTTGTGCCATAAGCCCTCTCACATTCTTGTTCCTTGTTTTTGCATATATATCCCCACGCCATCCTATGTCCTCATGGTGTTATCATCGCTTTCACATCCATGTATTAGAATTTGTACTAAATTTATTGTTTCCTCTTATGAGACTAGTGTGATGCCTTCCGTCGCTTTCCGAAAAATCGTTCCAGTTGTGGTTGAATTGGTATATAATCCTCAAGAAGAAAGATACTACGAAAATAGTACGGTATCCTTCTGAATCCACATACTAGAACGGCAACGAGTGACTTCTTAGCTGGACTAAACTCTCTCGAAGCCTTTTGCATGTCTCTCTACCCTCCTCGTGGAGGATTTAAAATGGGAACTCCCTTGATTCGATGATGAGTTATCGAACGTTGCTTGATTTACCGTCAGTAGTGCTGATACTTTCGATTCTTGGTATAATCTGTGAGAGGCCGTCGAGTGGCATTCTCATTCTATACCACGCATTGCTTCTATGTCATACTTGTGCGGGAGCTTCTCGGATACCGTGTTCGGTGGACCTAGTGAAAGGGAGATATTCGCGAGGCGCGATAGCAAAATAATCACAACACTTGCTTCGCAGATTGCCCTTCTCGACTATTCGACATATTAAATCACACGACAGTTTTTTATTGAGATTATTCCAGTAAAAAACTTGATGACGGTCCTGGGCTCAAATTTGATGCATTTTACAAAGGTCTGCGTACAAGGTTTTCTCTGGCTTTCTATACCAGCCCCACCCTTATCTGGTTCTCGAACAACACAAAGAGGCGCTTCTCTCCTTCTCTCTCAAAGGGGGTCTTGATACATGGAGACCTTAACTTGGAGAAGCGGCGCGTTATATGCACAACTGGATGTTGGTAGCGGCTGCCGTGCGGCTAATTTAGAAGGGTCTATTACCGTCCTCGATTTCGACCCCGCATTTCTGTAACCTCAGTCCCGACTCCCGGCGGAAACCATCTCGCTTATAAGGTTCCCCAAACACACGCTTCTGAGAAAAAGTGAGGACTCGGAGTCAGGTGAAATGGTAACTCGAGCTCTCGGCATACACTGCACATGACTTTGGAAGTCCGAGTTTCCATGCCTCCGCCGTTCGCTCGACATCGCATGAGATTTTCACTTCGTCATCTGTCCCTGTATATCGTACAGAGCGACGTTTGAGATCTATTCTTATCTAGCTAAGTCGAACACCGAGTTCGAAACTTCAGAGGATTTTCGAGTCTGATACACATCTGTGATTAACCTTCGGAGACCTTGTCAGCGATTTATGTATATGTTCTGATGGTAGATTAATAGATTTAATAGGATGATCCTATTCTCTAGATACTAGCGCTGTAAAGCGCCCAACGTATACTTAGAGGCAATGCAACGGTACAGGCTTTGTTCGTTTAAGGCAGACATTTCTAGAATCACTTGCCAATAATTTACGTTATAGTTGTATAGTTGTATAACATGAGGCCAAGTCCAAAGTTTTGGGTCCCCGAGAAAGCTTCATATTTATCACTTCCCAACAATCGGCATCAGTAAAATTCCATTCTTGTGTTGTAGTTCGTGATGTAATGTCACCATTTACGGGGATCACCGTTTTCTTCTACCCGAAATCCTCATCTTAGGGTGCTAATATTCTCCGAAGAAGACGTGAATTATGCCCATGGATGCCACTTGGGGACTCCAAGATACTCCATCATGTCCATCTCTCATCCACACACTTTTTCCGGAGATACCAAATGAACCCCAAGAGACTGAACACTTGAAGGTGTTTTCGCAGAACGCTTATTAGCTTACGGTAGTTTAGAAATGGACCCCGCAACGTGCCGAATGGCCAACTAGTCCAATTATGGACCAGTTCGATACCAGATTGGAGGAAGGTGGCGTACCACGCTTACTATAATTGGGAAATCGAATAAATTGCTCGAGACTGACTAAAGCTTGCAGTCGCCTCAAATACTGTTCAATAAAAATGGAGGTCATCCACTTCGTTATGATCGATGGATTTTGGAAATTCATTGGGTGATTATGATAATAACAAGTCATGTTTTTCGATGATGGTCATCAGAAGTATCAAAAATAAATTCATTTCCAATGAGTCACTTAGAGTCCTATTAATTACTAGCATCTCTGGCAAGCTTTTGAAAATTGCGTGTTGGTTTGAAGCTAAAACTTTCTATGAGCATCGTATGTCTCGGATACATTTTTGTAAACCTCACGCCGGGTGGCACTAGGTCAGCCTGCTCTTGGCAAGAGTATGTATGAGAAGAGATAAAGTACAGTCGTATATTTATCTGCTAAATTCATTAATATTCAGATTATCTGAACAACGCTTGCTATAGGCATCTTCTCGTATAATGACATGTATAACAGTGACTAGGCAGGATGACCATTATTAAAATGCGCTATATGGAATGACTGGCAATCGTATCGTAGGCTTCCTGTACACAGCCGCGTGAAGTTAGTTATAACATCTCTTAGTCTGTGCGGGGCTTGCAGGATATATTTAATTTGCAAATGCGACTCTAGCTTTAAGATTTAGGATCTGGGGTTTGAAAACATACGAATGTGATGTTTGTCCATAACTTATTCGCTGCATCTGATGTTGAATGTACTTTCTAATAGCAGAAACACCTCAAATATCCCTTCGCAAATTACCTGCCGAAGGCAGGGTATTTTGCATGTATGAAATTCGTTGGTTGCAATCTAGTATACCATATATATAGATAAAAAATTTCAGGACTCCTGCTGGCAATTTGTAATAAATACTAAATATCATGGCGTAGAACAATCCCTTCGGCTGGTAATAGCTGACTTCGCTCTTTCGAGTACTTCGACGGTTACTGAAAACCCACCAAATATCTTTTCTCCAGTCCAACTGCAGTCAGCGCCCAGTTTGAAATGTCCGGCGGCATAGTGTTATCCCGATCAGTTAGATTTTCTTTCCCCATTTGGAATGCCAGACCATCGATATTGGAACTTTTCTGGCCGCAACCTAATTGTAACCTTGTAACAATCTTTTAGGCGAATTACCCAATCGACCTTATAGATATAAACCACTGACATAACGCGAAGAAATGACAGAAGACAAAGGTAATATCCAAAACCAATCTACATCAAACGTGGAATTCTGAGTCTGCTCTAGTCCTCATTGGCGTTATCGGTGGGAGCGGTCTTTACCACCTTGATAACTTGACATTTGTGTGAGAATCAAATTTTTCTGGTCCTCCTCATAAGATTCATGTATTCTTCAGTAAATCCGTAAATCCGGTGACCGTAAGCATGTCCTAAACGCACGATCCAGTAACTGTTGTTTGACGTCCATGCAGCCATGGGGACTCCCTAGTTCCCCAATCACTATTGCCAGCCTACCTTCTGGAACAAAGGTCGCCTTCCTGGCACGCCACGGTTCAGGCCACTCCATCAACCCCTCCGCCGTTCCAGGACGCGCGAATATTGCCGCTCTCAAATCTCTCGGAGTGCGCGCTATTCTCGCATTCTCCGCCGTGGGTTCCCTACGCGAAGAAATCTCTCCAGGGTCCTTCGCGATCCCCACGCAGATTATTGATCGCACCAAGGGCGTGCGCCCCACCTCCTTCTTCCTGGACACAAGCATCGTGGCTCACGCCATGTTCGGTGACCCGTTCAGCAACAAATTCGTCAACTGGCTCGAATCGCGTGTACGAAAGGCGTTGGAGGCGGAAGGGAGGGGTGTGAAGCTGTTTACAGATAAGTGCATCGTGTGCATGGAAGGCCCACAGTTCTCTACCAGGGCGGAGAGCAAGATGTACCGCCAGTGGGGAGGGGATTTGATTAACATGAGCGTTCTGCCCGAAGCCAAATTAGCCAGGGAAGCCGAGCTCAGCTACGCGCTTATCGCTACCGCCACAGATTACGACTCTTGGAGACCCCAGTCGGAGTCTGTCACTGCACACGAAGTGTTCAAAACACTCAAAGCCAACGCTGACACCTCTCGTCTTGTCGCTGCCACCATCCTCGACGAGTTGCAAGCCGCCATTGAGGGAGACGAGGCGCATGTCTTCTTAGAAGAAGTCGGTTCGATGAAGTTCAGTATCATGCCCAGATCCAATCAGCAGAACCCGGCCGATCGCAAGAAGCTGGCGTATATCCTCCCAGAATATTTCTCGGGAGACGAGACGGTCGATGTCAGCTCAGCCTAGTATAACGAGACTTGTGCTTTGGAACTTTATTGAGGGTTTGAGTTAACGATTAAGTAATTTCAGGTACTACCACTTTAAATCTTGTTCAAATTTGAGATATTAAACAAGTGCTTATCATTTGGTTGAATGAACGACGCTACTCATTCAATGCAGATGTCCATACCACTCCCACTACACTGCTAGAGTTTTATGTCCAATTTCCATCTATTCATAATGACTATCGATCATAGATTTAGACTAAAATTTTTATTCTCCGAGTCTTAGGCACTGTCCAATGTTTTTCTTAGCTTTGAACGTGACGAGTTCAGGCGCGGGAAGATATAGCAATTATTGAAAGTCTCGCGTCGG
>JANCIO010000293.1:0-38019 GCA_027604855.1 Psilocybe subaeruginosa | reverse complement strand
GTCACCGGGGGTGACCATCAATATCATATAATGTACAGTGATAGCCAGTGACCTTGGCAGCTCCGGGCATAATACTGCACTGAGGTTTGTTTTTGATGCCATTATTTATTCTGTTGCCACCATGAAGGGTTGTTCCTCGAAATTTCCGAGGTTCTATCATACTAAGAGATGGCTTGCAGTGCTGTGATAAAAATTCTAGCGGTAGGATGTGACATTTCAGAGCGCCCGTAGGGAAAAAGAGATATCGAAGCTTTGATCGGTGCACGGACTTCGGTAATGAGATCGAAATGAAACTGCACATCAGTGCAGAAAAACAAACAGTCCGTCACTGCCCAAAATAGATCGTCCAGATCGGTGAGGCAAAGAGCCACTCATCAGCGGGGAAGGAGTAAGAGAAGACAGATTGCACCAATCTCGTGTCAAAGCCCACATAAATCAAGCATAGGGAGCACAAGAATCTGGGAGTAGGTTTGACTCGGATTACAGACAAGATTTCACAGTTTATAAATGATAAACATAGCGTATTACGTATACCCACCAAGAAAGGGTATGACAATGTTGAGGATCTGATCCAACATGTGGGAGGGTTGCGTTATATTTTGGTGCTCCAGTATTTTACCGGATACTGGCTTGAAGACCAGGACTGGCCTCAAATTGCAGCGATGCTCATTTTTCTGCGTGGTGGGTACAGATTCAAAGCCTTCAGCGGAACATCACAGTGATATATGCTTCACCAATATGACCTATGACTTGGTCACAAAATCTGAATGTTGCTTAGTTGGACAAGATATACGTTCTGATTTATGGAACGGCAGATTAGGCAGGACAACTCAGAACGAGTCCTCTGCTAATGGCCTCACAGAAGGGATGACAGTGATGAAATAGTACGCAAATGTCACCTCGAACGATATCAGGGGCACTGTGCTTAATTACTATCCCAGTAGTAAGAGATCCCAACATTTGCTCAGGATTAAAGATGTTTACCGCCTTAATTCACTCCCGATTCACTCCCATTCTTCTGTGTATATAGAGCATAATAGGTACTTCCTCTTAGGTATACAGACCAATGTTCGCAGGAGGGCAGAAACCGAGGAGACTGAGGTATGACTGCGGCGAGGACTATCCATGGACTTTGGTGTACATTTGATCCACTTCGTCGACTCTCGTAGCCCAACTCAGCGTTGAAAACGCGACTCTCACCGGAACCCTGACAACCGGTCATTCCATACGCACTCGAAGCAAACTCTATCGGAATACACACAGTGAGGACCAACCAACACAACGTACCGACTTCTGGGGTATCCACCAGATTCCGCACGACAACTATGGAAACGATCTACGTCTGGCTCTTGATTTACCTCAGAGGGTGACGAGTTCCCGTAATGGACGGACACACCAGTGTTCTGAAGGTGGAATACGATGCGTTTGTTATGAACTTCAACTCGAGTCTAAAGCCCGATATTGGAAGTCATCCACAGAGTGTTGAGGAAGGTCGATGCCCTGGGAATTTAACAACGTTTGGGACTCGAATCTCGCACCTGATGTCGAGTGTCATCCGCTGAAATTTAACCAGTGATACATGTTACCTACATAGAGACCACGGTAGTATGGCTATATATACAGCTCAACGTTCACAGGAGAGGAGAAAGCAAGGCTACCAAGCCGAGAGACTGCGGCGATAGGTGGATGACAGAATGATCACGGGCCGAAAGACAAGGGGACAGCCAAAAATACCAAAAGGGGGAAACAATGGGCGCTGGGCTGGGGCAAAGTCTCGGTGACACTAAAAGAGGGTGGCAAGATGCGGAGGGGGTCGGAATGGGCCTGATCAACTTTGCATGGGCTGCAAAGTGAGAAAATGAGCGAAACAAGGGAATGGGCAGAGGATGGACTGAAGATGAGAGTTTGGAGAGTTCCGCCCAATTGGTGCATAAAGCGTCATCAAATTTCAATGGGAATCACTCACCATCATCAAGTCTTCCTTCCGCAACCACAGAGTCGTCGTCGCCTCGCTTCTCCTGCCTACCACTGCAGTGCTCTTAAAATCCTCCCCGCCGACGCCCGAGAAGCACTCCCGGGAGACGATCACGCAGGTGCAGGCCTGGGTCGATGCGGAGAACACCATCCCCGACGTGTCCTACAGGCTCGCAGCTCTCATCGCTGGCTCTCCGCCTGCGGACTCTACAGTATAGAAGCCACTCCAGCCGGCTCTAGTCACATCGACGAACGGGGGCAGCCATAACACCCCTACTCGCTATTCTACCCTCAATCCCCCGCTTAAGAGCATCGTAAAGACAAGGTGCGTTTGGTGATCTCATTCTATCTCGTGTTTTCCGACTTCTTACCACTATTACGATGACAGAGCCGGCTAGCCACGAACTCGTTCCACAAGCTTACCCGATTCACGTCCATCCATAATCTTCATTTTAATCGCGCATTGATTCCACTCCACCTACACTGACGTTTACACATATACATACACATGCGCATACACATACACATACACATACACCTACACCTACACCGCCTTATCCAGATACCCTGATTGGGTCACCCTCCTCCGCGGAAATCACACGAGCAGACAGATCACACAAGTGTACGGGGTTCATGGTGCGCTTTTCTTCCTTCTTCCTTCCTCTTCCTCCCACTCCTCTTTCACCTTCTTCCTCCTCCTTCCCTTCCTTCTTCTCCCTCCTTTCTCTTTCGTCGTCCTCATTTTATGTCTGGATTTACATAAATAGCAAAACGCATTTTTACCACCTAGAACTTGAAATTACCCCTCCACTTGCAGAATGGCTACCACCAACAACTCATCTAGCAACGGGGTGATCGGCGTGCTATCAAGCTTGCGCAGGTGCACAAAACAAATTCATCAAATGTACACGATCCACTAAACCGATTCAACACAAATTAGACAACGCTTCTGGAATACATCTGTCGAGTTCGCACACCAACATGGACCGAAGACCTACTTGACGTTGGCCAAATTACATAACTGCGGCTTGTATGCTATTATAAGACGTTATTACGCCCACAGTTTCCCGGACATTACAAGAACAGCTTATATAGACGTCAGTATATCGATAACATTCAAAACAACAATTACACTGATGCTCGGACATATAGCAAACGCTGAGAACGGGATGGAACGAAGCCGTATACTGTATGGCTGTGAAATGGAAGTTTCTCTGTGCACCAGGGTGTGGATTACTCTTGAAGTACGTCACCGAGTTTTATCGGTTTTCATTACTAACTCTCATGTACCTAGTACATCCTTTGGATTCTTTCAAATTGCAGGCGTTAATAATAATATGTATGCACGAACAGCGGTCATGTGTATTATCATATCATCAGGGCTCGGTACCGCCGTGTCTGCATCGTATATATGTCTGCAATCAAGTTTTATTAGCACCAGTTTTGCTCAAGGATGGCTTGAAGTGAGTATATGGCGTACTTGTGAATTGAAATCTTCACTAACTATTTCCGTTGTCAAGGCGTCTAATTGTCGCAATAGCAGGCAATCATTCGACTTTTTCATGTTCTTGACTCTGCCTTTCTCCCTTCTTGCATGGTAGGCTATTACAACCGTAACCTTTATTCAGTAACATCTCTCAGTGTGCAATATTAGGTCGATTTCTTTTGGTGTATTAACTTTGTTCATCACAATCTTCACTGATCCAAATCAAACCTACACTGCCAGTCAAACCAAGTCAATCATTACTGCCGTATTCTTATTCGCTTTGGTCGTATTCCACACTATTCCAGTAATCGGAGCTGCAAAGCAAATCAACCACATGACTTGGTAAGCCTCTGCGAATCTATTCTGGGACGTAGTAGTAACGACTTGTTTCTCAAGGACCCGTTATAATAATCCGTCAAACTGTTAGGAGAAAGAATTCAAAGGATCTTATGTCCATTCACACGCATTCGAAACATGTTATAAATCTACCTCTCTTCTACTTTTTTATCCGGTCAGTACTACCCACACAGACATTGTTTAGTTTTATTCCAACGTCGCCCGCTTTCCATTGGATGTTGGACATCAGAGTCATGTACACACTCTTCATAGACTGGTTCTATGAATAACAATCGAGCTTTTTAAATTGATAGCTTACCAAATTTAGGAATCGGACTCGTCTGAGAGCTCCTTAAAAGGCTAGGAAGCTGGAGCACAGTGCTCTGTTTCTCGGTAAACCGTCAAGTATTGAAATCGATGGCGTGGTTTTTTTTCACGTGTTGGCTACTTAAAATAGATATATGTCGCTGGCCGTGACAGGCAGTACAGCTTGCCTCATGTGCTGTGAGTACTGCCGGATATCGAAGGCTCGTGACCAGCCGGTGAAGACGCGGATTAGCAATTGGAATCAGTAAGTGGCACAAGAATAGTTCCTCGCTTTAGATGTTGTCCGGTGTCGTTATGGGTTTCTGGACAAGGTGAACGTTAATAGATCTGAATCAACAGTTGAGATGAACATACTGTGCCGAGGCAGAAAGCTAAATACGCCACTACGTATCGCACGGATGAAAAGCTATTAAAAGGTGTATTTAAGGTCGCCCTGGATTGCCAAGGTGTTGCATTGAGGCCACACAGCCAATTGTAAACATTTCTTTTGAACTTACAAGAACTCGACTGAAGAAAAAGCATGGACCTACTGCTTGAGATCTTTGGCACCTGCAGTGAACGTAAGGTCCATGTGCACAGATTTGGACCATGGGTCTCTTGAATCAGAAGTATGATTCGGTGGCAACTTTTGGGAAACTTCCTGGTTTTGATATGACAATAGCTAGACGTAATTCCATTTTCGATGAATCGGCCATGCCTGGGACACTACAAATACCAAACCTCACTCCGTTACTTAAAGTCAAGCCTACCAAGTTCAGCCATAAATACCGCGGCATCGCACATCGTAGTGTAGATTTCAGCCCCTTCCGTTCTTCTACAACTCCAATTTTCCCTCCTTGATTTATGTCTACCATCATCGATATGACTTGCAATGGAAGGACCAACGTACTCTCGAGCATTTCAGTCATCTAACCGACTCCCGCTGTCCTCAAAAACGATTCTGCACTAAAATATGCTTGCCGACCCTGAGCCTCGGTGCATCACGGGCGGACGCCGTGTGCTTTCGATTTCTTTGATTCGCCGATAGTTTAAGTGTTCATCATCAACCAACGTACACATGAAGCATATTTTTTAGCCACAGGTATACACATACTACGTGCATTGGGCGTAAACGTGAACAGCGTTCGAAAGCGACTAGGCACGGAATGCAACGGAAAATAGACTAAATCAGCGAATGAACGATGTCTACTCGTGTAGATTGTGAGACGTCTTCCTGCAGCGAAGAAATTAAAGCTTAACCCAGCAACAGCCACTGACTCAGATCGCAGAACACATATTCCCTGCAAGAATATTCGGCCGGCAGCGTGCAATCATCATGATCATCCAACTCCCAACGGAAACAGAAACACGGCATATCTCCAGGACTTCAGGACTCCGGTACATATAAAGCATTATATCGGCTTTCAAGACACAAATTTGGCTATTCTCTGATGATTGTAGCATGAAGACCCCTAGCATAAAGAATCGAGAACAAGCTGAAGCACGCAAAGCAACCCATCGGCGGTATGTGCAGAGTCCTCAAAAACGCCACTCGCTAGCACACCCAAACGACGGAAAGAAAATGACGCCCTCGAACGCGTATGCGAACATTGATTTTACAAGGAGTGATGCACGACTTCGTCGTTAACGATCCGACGACGGTAAAGCTCCTGGTCCATGCACGACAAGGAAACGTAAATGTAAACGGTGTAAACGGAAATAGCAATAGCAATAGCAATAGCATATCCAATACAGCACACACGCCCCGACTCAGACAAAATACAGCATATTACTCTACACAAAATAAACAAACATGAAAAATCGTCACCCGTCCCAAAGGACGAAAATCAAAACAACCCGACTCACCCTACCTCTCCACCCCGCAAACCCGTCCCCCAACCCTGCCCCCATACCACCTCCCATGCCTCCGCCTCCCAAACCCCCAGCAACATCCCGCTCATTCTCTACCGCCGCCTAAAACACCTCAAACGTCCTCTCCCCACCGTCATAATACCGGCCAGATTCCCACAGCGGTGGCAGTAATTGGGCGCGGACCACACGGTGACGAGCTGGGCGTCGAACATGTATTTGTAGCCTTCTTGAACGAGCTGGTGTGTGCGCACAATGAGTGTTAGAACGTTTACGTGGTTGCACTGGTTGTGATTTTTTGGGGAAGGAGTAGGAGGGGGTTGAGGGTGGGGGTGGGAATGAGTGTGGGTGTGCGGACAAATAGAAACAGGCGAGACGGCGCGGGGGGGAGATATCACGGAGACAAGGCAAAGAAACGATTTAGCGCCCATGTAAACAACCAGAACGAGACTTATCTCTTTGACAAAGCTTCCCCTGAATAGCCACTCGTGCCGCGCGGAGTTGTCGATGTCACCCGGATCAGATCTACACGTGCGTGTCAAGATTGAGATACGGAAAAGGTAAAATTAGATGTGATGGGATATGAGGTATGCATGTCGTCAGTCGCTATTCCAAAAACAGGAGACGCTAAACGTGGAATGGAATGAAAGGAATCAGGATCAAGATATACAACGAAATGCAAAAAGCAGAACCCTCAAAACAAAGAAGGTAAACATACCACAAACACCGCCCCCTCATGCGGAATCCTCTGTGCGCGTGAGAGCGTCCAGATCGAGTCGAGCGGGCGGATGTCGGGCGACAGCCCGCCGTGCACGCAGAGTGTCTCGCCGTCTATGATCTGTGTTTTCGTTTTCGTTTCGTTTTCGTTTGTGAATTGAGTTTGTCTTTTTGGTTGAGTGCGGGTTTGATAAGAGGTCGATGAGATAAGCGGACAAATAGGCGGACGGATGCACAGTATGTGGAGGGGCAGACCAGGACGTCGTAAGGGTCGAAGGAAGGGAAAAAAAGAAAGATAAAAAAAAATGGCTGTGGTAAGGCTGGGGAGCTAGGCTTACAATGATGTCTAGAATGCCGCACTTGGTTTTGGTCTACCTCAGGAGTCACCTCCTCGCAAGCAATTAGCAGCTACCTGGAACAAAACCTAAAAACGCAACCGAGGTTAGTTTCTGATGTCATTATTTATTCTGTTACCACTATGAAGTGTTGTTGCTGGAAATTTCCGAAGCTCTATCATACTAAGAGATGGCTTGCAGTGCTGCGATCATAATTCTGGCGGTAGGATGTGACATTTCAGAGCGCCCGTGGGGAAAAAGAGATCGAAGCTTTCACGGTGCGCGGACTTCGGTATGGGGACCGAAATCAAACTGCACGTCAGTGCATAAAATAGATCGTCTAGATTGGTGAAGAAAAAGAGCTGCCCATCAGATTGCACCATATCCCGTGTCAAAGTCCGCATAAATTAAGCATAGAGATTCAGACCACAAGAATCTGGGAGTAGGTTTGCCTTGGATTCCAGACAAGGTCTCACAGTTTATAAACGATAAACACAGTGTATTACATATAGCCACCAAGAAAGGGCATGATAATGTTGAGGACCTGATCCAACATGTGAGAGGGTTGCGTTATATTTTGGTGTTCCAGTATTTTTACCGGATACTGGCTTGAAGACCAGGACTGGCCTCGAAGTGCAGCGATGCTCATTGTTCTGCATGGTGTGTACAGATTCAAAAGCCTTTGGCGGAACATCACAGTGATATATGCTTCACCAATATGACCTATGACTTGGTCACAAAATCTGAATGTTGCTTAGTTGGACAAGATATACGTTCTGATTTATGGAACGGCAGATTAAGCAGGACAACTCCGAACGAGTCCTCTGCTGATGGCCTGACAGAAGGGATGACAGTTTCCTTGCTTATCCCTAACATCGCAACATTTCAACAGTATATATAGAGCATAATAGGTTACTGCTTCTTAGGTATACAGCCCAATGTTGCAGAAACCGAGGGGACTGAAATATGACTGCGGCGAGGACTATCCATGGACTTCGGTGGACTCTCGTAGCCCAACTCAGCGTCGAAAACGCGACTCTCACCGGAAACCTGTCTTTCAAGACGCACTAGAAGCAATCTCCATCGGAATACACACAGTGAGGACCAACCGGCCCAACGTACCGACTTCAGGGGGATGCACCAGATTCCGCACGACAACCATGGAAACGATCTACGACTGGTTCTTGATCTACGACTGGCTCCTGATGGCTCTTGATTTACCTCTGAGGGTGACTAGTTCTCGCACCGGATAGATCGACCAGGTCGTGCAAGGTCGAGCACTATGGGTTATGCTGAACTTGAGCTTGTTAAAGCTCGGTATAGGAAGTCATCCACGGAGAGCTGAGAAAGATCAATGTCCTTGACATTTAACAACGTCTAGAACACGAATTCCGCACTTAATGTCGAGAATTATTTGCAGAAATTTAACGAGTGATACGTGTCACTTCCACGGAGGTGGCTATATATACAGCTCAACGTTCGCAGGAGAGGAGAAAGCAAGGCTAAAAAGCTGAGAGACTACGGCGATGAGTGGATGACAGAACGATGACGGGCCGAAGAAGCCGGGACAGCTAAAAATACCAAAAGGGGAGAGCAACGTGCGCTGGGTTGGGCAAAGTCTCGGTGAAACTAAAAGCGGGTGGCAAGATGCGGAGGGGGTCGGGATGGGCCTGATCTACTCTGCATGGGCAGAAAAATGAGAAAATGAGCGTAAACAAGAAAATGGGCAAGGGATGAATTGAATCCGAGAAAGCGATAAGAGATCGGAGAGTGCCGCCCAATTGGTGCACAGAGCGTCATCGATGAGTGACGTCGTTTCCAGTATAAGTAATACAGCGACTGGCCAGCCGGCGGTGGCGAGGGTGTTCTGGGATCATGTTGTTCAGGTGCGTTGGCGTTGGGGTGTTTTTTGCTTTTACTTGAGTTCTGACTACTCGCTTCTTCAAACTCCCATGCTAGTGACCCACACAAAATTTGTTCACAATCTTGGCAGGTGGATAAATTCATGTCCTGGCTTGTACCTGTGCAAGATAAAATCCTATAGGCTGGATAATTGACGACGTCAACGATGAGTGAATACAGGTAAGTACGCGAAGACTCACAAGAGATTCATTGAGAAATTTCTGATATATGTAAAGCATACTATTTTGGCACCATGATCAAGGAACCGTGGAAGTGGAAGACGGCCTGCTGAATAGCCTAGAGAAGCTGAAGCGGTGGGGAGATCTTCACCGGGAACATCAGCCACAAGGCAACCAGGGGAGGACCTCGTATTAGAATGGTTAGAATCTCGTACATAGTTAGTAGAACACATCATGGGCGCGGGATAAGAAGTCTGATCCAAAAATAGCCTCGAGCGTTAAGAACTTCGGAGATAGAATGCACTGTGACAGGAACTGGTTGCAGTCCCTATAAATTTTGCAACCCCTTTTAAGTTGTCCATGTAAATGAAATATCAAAATTCGAGTTAACAAAAGACACATGCATGAGCCGCAGATGGTATATCGACGATGTAGACGGCGCGCAAAGGCCCGAGAATATTTGAACCTTTATAGTTGCAGACAAAATGAAGAGCCACATGGTCCCGACGATCAAGGACAGAGCTTGTCGTGCGAGAATTAACCAGCAGGTCCCTAAGACTGATAAAAGAAACCAAAGGGGTTCAGCGTTCAGGCCAGCAAAGGAGGTGTCACAATACTGATGAGAACTAAGTTTTCGTGCTTTCATAGAATGATCGTAGACATATACACACTCTGTCAAACATCCTTTCACCACCTTTAGCACGCATGGGCTAATCTTTTCCCTTTTGCACAAATCGAGGCTCAGCGAAAAATTGCGTCAATAACGTTTGAGCGACTCGAATACTATTGAGTCGACCAGGCCGGTTCATTCAGACGATAGCGTGCAACGACGCCATTATTCTCTGCGTTAGCATCCGAATGAAGGAGCGTCTCCTTTTGCATTCTCGAGATTGGGAATTGAATGCAGTTGGCATCACTTCCGCCTATGCTTTTAGCCACGCTAAGTCCTGTCTTATCGAGCTCAAAAAAAGATGCAACCATCTTGTAGTAGATAAATACTAGAGCTTGTGTGACGGATAGTCTGATGAAAATGTGCAAAGTGCCAGCTAGGTAGTGAGCGTGGAGATTTAATGACCTATATTAAGCATTGGTTACAACGGTCATTAAACGACTATCGCCTCTCAAACATCCATATTAACGTCACTGCTATTGCCGGTTTCGCTAGATCTAGAACCTCCCGCACCTTGGGTGTTTACCACCAGTTCACCGGTAATGTTTGTTGGACCAGCGTTTGCACCACCAGAAAGTCGTATGGCCATTTGTCTTCGCAATAGCCCGGATGGTCGGAATAAGCAAAAAAAATCAGCGTGAACAGGGGTCATAAGATCATCAAAGATGGATAAAATAGTTAACAAGGGTGACATACCTTTGGAACAAATCTAAAGGTCCCTCCGAGGATATCATAGAGTTCGCAGATACATTTTGTGCCTCGGATCTACTATCGTCGTATACACCCTCGTTTTTGTCCACATCATATCCTCGAATAGAAATCCAGCTACTCAAGGGACTTGTCCCAGGCCCATAGCTTGCCTCAGCTACATAGAGCAACATTCCATCCGGTTGGACACGAGTCTGCGTCGAAGTGAGGACCATCTGAGGTTGGAGTGGAACCCGTGGGTGGGACAACGAGATCATTTCTGAGACCGAAGGCTCAACATCCATACCACCTTCTCCAAGTCCATATCCGTTGGTTGAGATAGGCATCGGAACAGATACACCGACCTCCTGCCATGTCCTCGCAGCTGGTATAATTTCGTTATCTAGAGATGAGAGTATCGTGTTAGCATGGTAAGGGACAGGAACAAAAGTCGTGGTGTAAGGAAAGTGGTATTTTTGGAAAGGTTCTGTATATGTCGACGTCGAGGCTTGTTGACTGACCAGAAAGTTTATTGAAGACGGAGGTGATGTCTGGGCCAGTTCAGCGAGACGGGTATCACGCCACCAGAACCTATGGATGGTAGTGAGAATCCCACGCTTGAAGCATCAAAGAGAGTGGACCTACCGAAAACCTGCCTCAGATTCCGCCACATCTTGACCCTTCCACTTGACGACATCAAGAACGTGTAAGATCCCATTTTCGCGCCATTTATCGTCTAGGATGCAGTTCAGAACTGTGAGGGGTGGCAGCGCAGACGGAAAACGCGGGAGAAGAGTTTTCCCCAGAAGCCGCGATCGCAAGGTAGTATTAGGTACTAGATTATAAATCCACAGCCGACATTTCTTTCAGTGTTACAAAGTTTATTGTGCGGGAAAGGGACGCACCAACACCTGCCACACCCGCCGATTGTTGCGTTACTGCAGGACATCTCTTTCCTACTGGAACAGGAGCGACAGCCACTCAGCCACTCTCAAGATCACTCGGCAATCCATCACGATATGCATAAGATTCGTCCTGGTTGTTCAAAGGAGAGCAGTTCCAAGGATTGTCGGCGCTCATTTCAAGAAGTTCGGCGTACATACATCAATCGGCCCATTTGCTGGCCTTTTTCGCTCGTCGCTTTTGTTTATTGGCACTTCCTCCTTGTGATTTCTTTTTGTTTGTGGATTTTGTGGTGTCTTCAATTTCAATCAGAGAGTCGACATTCACGAGTGGATGTGATATCGCTGTGACATGCGCATTGTTTGTGTTGATGGTATTCGTCATTGCGAGTGGCGAACTATCCTCATCGTGAAATCCTGGTTGAAGCATAGAAGCATACACCATCCGATGTGCCCAAGTTAAGACCAGCGAAGAGATCAAGTTGCCGTGCTGAGTCGATTTTGTTCGCTCTTCGCTATTTTCGCGGTTTTAATAAGTTTATGGTGTTGATGTCAGAGTTAAATACTGCAAAGTCGAGGGAAGATGACCAACGCGTTTCTGTTCCTCGAGCGCCTACTTTGTAATGCAGTATCAAAAGCGGTGTCATATTAAATGGATAAAGAGTATACCTTGTTTCTTCTCGCTTCTTGTGATGCAAGTTTATCCCTGATAGCTGTGGGAGGTAGTTTGTAAGATATCTTTCTATTGGAGGACATGATAAAGTGAGTGTCGTTCGACAACGACCTAAGCTTAAGGCTACAACGACCCCAAAACGAAACTAGATCCATCACGTGCGTTATTATAATCCGAATTGGCTATCGGCATCTACCGACCAGCCAATCGTACGCGTAAACGTTAACGTTGTGTACTACTTACTAGTAACTTGAAGTATTGAACTTCGAACTTATCTACAAAACCCAGCAAATGTCGTAACCACCTCTGTGACATATATGCACGGTGAAGATAACACCCACGCTATGCCTTCTCCACGAAACACGCCTCCCAACTATCGAAGTCTGGCAGTTCTTTATATTTCGAGATTCAAGCTGGCTGCTGAACCCGCCAAAAATTGTTAAGATCGACAAAACACACATCCAATTAATTATACTGAAGTGCGATTTTAATTCATGAGTACATCCGCTATACCACAAATACAACTACAAAGAACAGCAAAAAAATCCAGCCTAATCGTAAAAGACAAGCGACCTTAGTTCGATTGATTCTCTCGGAGCCGTTCCATCAGGCGTGGAAGGGTCCTTAAATCCTGTGTGTGGAGTGAATACTGCAACACTTCCATCTTGGATAGAATCAAAACTAAAGGAAAGTTGGTTAGTCTCCTTACTACGCGAGATTAAAGCATCTCACCATTTAATCAACACAATTTCGTCCGGAGTCATCCCGCGAAGATACTTCCACTTGTGATTTTCATTGTACTTGACTCCGAGAGTTTCACCCTCGCGGTCGGGGAATATGAGAGCCACAGGAACAATATCTGCTACCTCGACACTTCTGTGATCGCAGAGAGCTAAGGGCCAGTCGAGAGCGGGGTGGTGGATGGGACGCCAAAGGTTGATTATTTGAAAGCGCTTCTCGAGGAGCTTCGGAACATCAGAGGCTGGTAGATGACGATGCACACGAGCTATAGAGGCTGCAGAGGACTGGTCGACGTGCACTTGAGAGACAGGGCCGCTGAGTGATTTCTGTTCGGGGCTGCGTTTGCGGATGGCTTCGCACAGTTTAAGTGAGATTGGCGTGTACGACGAGTATGTTGAGATAAAGAGGGTACGTACTGTGATCAAATATCTCTACCCGGGTAGCCCCTGTCAATTTCTTGATAAGCTCGACGCTCTCAGGGTAGTATTCAGCCTTTATCTCTTCGTCGTTGGCGAAGGACATGTGCTTTGAAGTGTGCTGGAAGTACTGGAAGCCCGTTTTATCCAGAGACACCGTGTCCTCTCTACCACGCAGGTTCTCAATGACGACGTTAAACCTTTCCTCGGAGTTCCAGTTCCTCTCCACACTGCGGTTGCCAGTCGCAGGATCTGTGATAACCTTTTGGTACGCTTTCCCTCCGTCGTCAGGGGGAGTGAAGTAAGAGAGTGTTGTGGTTACAGAGGCTGGGGAAGTTAGTCCGGGCATTGATAAAGTGTAGTTTGGGTGTACAAGCAAGCCTGGAAGTTAGATCATTTATAGTGTAAATCCATGCCGTATTCTCGAAAAGATGACCTAAGATCTATCACTAATGAGTGTGAGATTTGATGTGTTCATTGAGTACTTCAGGCTGAGGGACAACGCTTAATCATCGTGATCAAATGTATTCGTAACAAATTTATGGAAATAAAATGATGGCATTTATAATGGTACACAGCCGACTCGAAGCATAATCGTTTTGAAGATAAAAGTGGAACTTGGTTTTTTTGAGCCCTCCAAAACGCCATCTGACGTAGTTATTTGTGCATATCTCGCGGTCTAGAATCAGTTGATGATCACACTAGGACGTGGGGCTGGCACAGCAGGTGGTAACTAATCAAGTACCAGGCTCCCACATATATGCTGATTAACCGAAGCACCCTGATCTCACCTAATCTTTCAATTTCGACTTAAGTCCGTTAGGCGTCGTAGAAATAGAACAAAATTGAATGAGTACCCAGTTGACATTGATTCATACTCGACTGGCATCATGATCACAAATTTATCTCATCCATAGCCCTCGATTATCCTGAATGTAGTCTGCTAACGTTGGCTTGCTCACAAATTTGCGGTCTTCACTTTCATAAAAGAACTTTTCCTCTCCTCCTTCCGAAATCAAATTCTCCACACGAGCTAGATGAGCGGCGTATTCAGGGCTAGGAAATATTCGAATGCTCCCGCTTGCTGCAGGACTGACTTCCTTCTATGCGTAATTTTTCTTCCTACAACAGAGGAAATCAGTTTGCCAACCTGTCAGTTTGTCCGAATTAGCACTTCCAATCGTTCCAAAATAAAGTGGTGTATCATGCGATTTGCTTGCCTCATCATATGAATAAAATTCGGGCCCAATGACGAAAATATCCTTGTTGAGGCTGTCTTTTGCTGTCAAAGCAAGGTCGCCAATGTTCAAAAGATCATCACGTCGCCTGCCCTCTTGGGGTCGACCTTGCTCGTGTTTGCGTATGGGCTCGACATGTTCCTCACGCGCGTCGCTCCGTCCAACACTTTTGATGTGCTCAGTGAGAACTTCAACAAGGTCCAACTTGTATTGACCGTCACCGGGCTGCTTGCTGCTATCCTGATCACCCGGCTGATGGTCAAGAGGAAGAACTTGAAGGAGAAGTGGTATAATTAGTTAGACTTGATCTGATACTTAAAAAAATCAATCGATGATAATTGTATCGACTTTAAAAATCTATCATTTTGGGAGGGACCCCATCCCGACCCCAAAAATCACACTTCCCATCCCAAAAAAACAATCTCCCAAAAAGAAAACCTAAAAAAAACTATCCAGACGTCGAAAACTAAATGGAATGAAACGAAAGGATCCTCCCCAACACAAGCCGACTCAATGTACGCAGGCCGGACGGACGCGCGCGGCTGGCCGGCTGTGGCGAGGGAGTTCTGGGATCATGTTGTTCAGGTGCGTTTGGAGTGTTTTTGCTTCGTTTTTCCTGTTTTTACCGTTTCGCGTCGTGCTCACATTAGTATGCACACATCACACAGAATGCAGCCGCACACGTATTTGCCGTCCAAGCTTAGGCTCAACTCCAACAAGGAGCAATGGCAGCGGCGGAAGGGTGCCCGTTCGCGTTCGGCTTCGATACGCGCGCGCACGGAGTGTTGAGTCATGTACGTTCTTTTTCTTTTATTTTCTCTCCTTTCTCCGTCTTCCTTTTTTCTTCCTCTCCATTGCAACTTTAACGTTTAACTCTAACTTACTCCTCCAACTCGCAACACACAGGTCGCCCTAGATGAACCCACACGGCCACCCCACCACCCTCACCCGCGACGCCTTTGGCTTCTGTTAGCTCCTCATATCTGAAACGCTCTTCGGCAAGATCGACGCGCTCGACGCCTTTTCTGGCGCGATCATCTGGAGTAGGGTCCTCGGGATGGGATGGGATGGGTGGGCAGAGCGGGTATGGGGGGACGAGTTGTACCGGTGAAGTTGTTTGTTGTTAGAGGGGTTGTGGATTTGCATTTGGATGAGGAGGGAGAGGGAGAAGGGAAAGGGAGGAGGGGACTGGAGGTGGTGCTTGTTAGGCAGAGGAGGGCTGATAATGTGCGTTTCCGCTGTGGTCTTGATTCTGGTCTTCTTCATGTGGTGCCGACTGTTTCATTTGGCTTTGGGTTTGTTTTTGGTGTGATATGATGGTCTCTGGTGGACAGTTATACTCCACATCAACGCGCTCATAGGCGAGGACGCCCAGCCTCCGCAAGCCCAATCATCCATCCAAGCGGAATTGGAATTGGAAAGCGAAAACAGGGAAGGGAAACGGACGAGGGGGGCGTGCTGGAAGGGACGGACGTCGTCTCGGGCCCGCTCGTCGAGGCGTGTCTGCTAAACGCGGAGGATCGGAAGATCGTGGTATGGTTGGATGAGTTTTTGCAAGTGGGTTCTTGTTCTTCTTCCTTCTTTCGCCGCATAAAACTCAACAAACAGCATATTCCCCAACCCACAGGCATAACTATACTCCGACACCTCCGCCACGCAATCCGTATTCGCCGCCTCCCTCCCTCAGTTCTCCTTCCCACTGCGCACGAACGTGGACGCCCGACACTGCATCGTCGGACAGAAGATTACTCTGCCGCCGAAGGCCCAGACTCACCACTGCACGGTCGCCCACCCTGTCTGGGCGCTGTCCTTCCCGGAGGATGAGGACGTCCAGGCGATCGTGCCGCAGGCGCCCATGCGCGGCCGTGGATGGTGCGAAGGGCACTGGTTTATCGCGTGGAGATGAAAGTTACTACTGCTTCTGTGGGCGGTAGACCAGGAACAGGTGTCGGCGCAGGAGTAAGAACTGGCGGCTTCGATGTGAAGACGAGGCTGGTGAAGAACTTGCACGTGTATCATTGCTACGAGAGCGAGGTCGCAGGCGGGAGTGTGGGTGGTGCGAAGGGGTACAGGATGGGCAGTGTTGAGTTTTATGAGGGGATTATAAGATCGAGAGGTCCCCCCGCCACCCGTTGCGCAAGATGAAGGCTGAAGAGCAGGAGTTCCTTATCCAGTACGATCTGCTAATCCCTAACGATCCGAAGCGGGCGTTGTCCCACAACCACGATGTAGGCCTTCCTTCCTCCATCCTCATATTTATTCATATCGCTTGACTGTTACCACGTTAACCTTGAAACAGGTCGCCAATGTCCAAAAGATCATCATGTCGACTACCCTCTTGGAGTCGACCTCGCTCGTATTTGCGTATGGGCTGACATGTTCCTCACACGCGTTGCTCCGTCCAACACGTTTGATGTGCTCAGTGAGAACTTCAACAAGGTCCAACTAGTATTAACCGTCCCTGGACTGCTTGCTGCTATTCTGATCACCCGGCCAATGGTCAAGAGGAAGAGCTTGAAGGAGAAGTGGTATAATTAGTTAGACTTGTTTGGATACGTAAAAGATCAACTGGTGATAATTGGATTGACTTAAAAATTCTACTATTTTGGGAGGGCTATTTGCAGCTTTGTAAATTTTTTTAGATCTATGCTTTCTACGTTTTTTATACTGAGCTGGGTTAGACGAATGTTTCTCGTCTTCTGGTGATCTGAACTCCGGAGGATTGGGCGAAGCTGAGCGCGCTGGGCTTTTGGGCCCGGACTGTTACTGCTGCTATCTTATCGGATGAGAGACAGCAGGAGCGGACGATCTCCATTACCAATTTCTCGAGCGTGAGGAAAGATGAAGGTTCGATTTCCTATGTGGCACCTTAAGAAACAAGATTGACATGATTATATGAGGTTTTGCGTACCTTTGAAAGCTTGGAGATGATTTGCTTATAGTCAGGGGTATCTGCGGATGTCGATTCGTTGTTTTCGTAGAAGAGGATGTTGATGACGACGCGCTGTTTCTCTTCTCTTTCATGTGGATTCACGCCAATTATGACAGGAAGGACAATATCGTTGACGAAGACCTTCTTCGACGACACGAAATCGGGTTTGCCATTAACGATCGTGGAGTCGATAGAAAAACTGCTGGCGAGGAGTATCATCTTCGGTACGCCCAGCACAACCCGGACTTCCGAAGCTGCCTCCCCAGCCAGATCGAACGCCCGCTCGCTCACGGCTCGAATCAGATCGTCGGCATCTGCGAACCCTGCGCTTCCATCTCCATCTGGCTCGGACGACCTGGCTTTGACGAGATTGCTGATCGTCTTAGTGAGGTGGCCGTAGTGCACCGAGTCGAGGACGTTATCGGACTCCCCGGAGGCTTTTAGATACGACTCCTTCAAGTGGAGGTAGACTGTGATCTCAACGGGCTGTGCGCGCGCTTTGCCCCACCAGTCGCGTCCGATGTTGGCTGATACGCGGAGAGTGTCAACGAAGACAACGTCCGTTGTCGTAGGGAGATCGAGGTTAGACATTTGCACTTCTTATTTGCCTTTTGAGAGTGGTCGACGGTGATAGAAGCAGGGGAACAGCCAACATGATTGTATCGATGTCTGGGGGGAGTGTCCGTTTCTGAAATTTGTCGGGAGTTCGGCGACTCGGAACATAGCTTATTTGCGGTTGTTAGTTCGATAGCGCGTTGCTAGGACATCATCACCTAATATTCCCACTGTTCGGAGCTTCTTAGCTGGCAGGATCCGGTACCCACGTGCCACCCATTTAGCCTGCTTTTTCCTGATTTCTCTTGCTCGCCAATAATGTCTGCCAATATCTCTGACTTCATCCAGCGTCGTCTACCATTATCAGCCAGATAATCTGTGAGTTGTTATCTGTCTTATCAGCGCTGCTATCCTTATCTTATCAGCACCTAGCCTGTCTGAATCTTATCACTAACGTTCCCGCCGTCATTCCCGCCGCCGCCCAGCGCCTAATGCCATCCTACACCATTGCCCGCCCACTGTGTCGTTGCACATCACTTCCTTCCTTTTTCAGTTGTTGCCCCGACGGTCGGGTATATTTGCCAACCACTACCACCCGTATATCCGAGCACCATGTGCAGCGCTGATATCTGTCATCAACGGCGTTCCCACCACACTGAGGCCTTGTTCATCACTGTTCCCATCATTGCCGACGATGTAGTAACCCCTCCACTTGCTGCTCTCCGTTGCCTCCCGCCCATATAGCTCCCCGTCCTTGAGAAGATTTATCTCCGAGGACTGACTCTCCCATGCCGTTCTATTAATATCGTCGTTTAATTCTTTCAAGTTTCGCATCACTGAAATTCTTCTTTAGGAATTATTCCCTTGTACGAACAACTTCTCATCCGTCTTGCCTCAGGCTGCTCTTCTATTCTCTACTCTCCCTATGGGTCTTTCTAACGGCGTGAAGCTTACGTATGGTGGTGGTCGAAATCGAAAATCGCAGGTTCAGAAGCTTAACAAGAGTGGCAGTCAACTAGCAGACGAAGCTCAGCATAGACAGCGGATTTTTGCAGGTAAAGTTGCGTACCCTGCAGTGTACGTTCGGAGGCTCATTTCTTTGCTCCCAGCTCTTGGCTACTCTCAGAGAGAGCAGTTTCTTTCCAGTAATTGCGAAGACTCAGGACCGTCGATCACTACAGCAGCGAATTCATTGGATGACAATGACACGGATACCGATATGGATGTCACGACGATGTTCCAAACGCTTCCACCTGGTGAAGAAGGGTATTTCCATAGCCACGGCGGAGACGAGGAGCTATTTGACGAGATCGTAAGCAATTCTCAGAGAAAGTGCGTTCTTTATCCCTATATCCAGTGGTACATTAAATTTATTTTAATATCTATTGCAGAGCTATCGACCTCAGGCAACGTAAAACTCGTGTACAGCGTGCAGTAGATGCGTGGCAGCAACAAATCCCATCCCTCACAGATGCTTACCTTACATGGCAAATGGAAGGCGCACCTTCCAACGTAATGGACCTCTTCTGGCAGGTAGAAATCCACACGATGACTGGTATGTGCTTAAAACCATGTTAAACTTGCTCTAACTTTTACCAGCGCGGCAGGTAGAGACATTTTACCATCCTCCAGAATCGAACTCTGTTAATGAAACCCTTCTTCGCAATGGATATCTTGGAGCCACACCAGAACGACCCGTTATCGCATTTTCGTTATCACTACTCGAGATATATTGTCAGCTCCATCGTGTCTGCCCGCGTCTAAGTATTATGGCCATGACAAAAGCGCTCAGCCACCTTCATAGTGTGCGTGTTCAATGAATAATTACTGCTTGCAAACTGAGGTTGTTTCAGGTCTCACACCGGAATCACTACGCCGAACAGCTCTCAGGTGCCTTTGATTGCTACCTCGAGATTCTACACGAAGTCCGTCGACGTCGCAATACTGCTCTTGGTTGTAACGGTGATTGGGAGATGAAAAATGTCTGCCCACCCTGTCTTTACAGTATTCATGGAGAACCAAAGTTACGCTTTTCGATGCTCGCTGCGATGGATGGTAACAACTCCCTCAAACTTGTTGACTCTACGTTCAGGGCAGGAACGGCCAGAGAGGATAACCGTGTCATTACCTCGGGTAGGTGGCTCAGCCCCGAAGATGTTGACATCTTCAAGGACGAGGTCAAGAAAACATCCAGCCAAGTAAGTGCTTTGATAACTGTACACTAATTCAATCCCATTCTTATGAAATTTCTAGAAATCTGTTCCCGTTACTACCCAGCCTATTTCCAATCAAAACGATTCGGCCCACCTTCGCACGTCTGGTAGAGATTTGACATCCAATATCTCCGATAAGTCAATACCCCAACCAACCTCTGATCCGCCAGTATCGTCAACAGGAGATTCGGACGTCGTGGACGATGATGCAGACACTGCTTGGCTCAATGCTGCTGAAAACGGCGAAGTTGTTGAGGCACTCAATGTCTGCGTGGAACGCTGGAAGAGTGCAGGACCAGAAGCACGCAAAAAGATGTTTGCCCTTTTCGCTATTGCTGGCATTTTCCTTTCCGTTTGCCGCCACGGCCATGTTCTGGTAATCTGCGATATGATTCGTAGCGGTGAGCTGTAAGTCCGCATTTCTACACCTTAATTTATAACTTACACATTTTTGTAGTATGAAGTACCCGATCGCAGTCGTTAGCAAGCTTTTAGACTCCTACGGAACCGATATTGCTTTGGGCTATGATATCATGTGTGCCTTCGTAAAAACTTTGGCTAGTAGCTCTCTCAAGCAACGTGTAATCGGTATGTGCCTCCAGGGCGTTGTTCCAGCCTTTCATGGTCATGCACATAACAGAACATGTCAATGCCATTGGCACCCCATGTATATGGACGGTGTAGGGCTCGAAGATTTTGAAGAATGCGAGCGAACATTTGCCAAGTCCAACGAGCTTGCAGCTGTCACTCGACTTGCTACTCCATACCACAGACACCAGCAGATCGACGAACACTTCCGATTTCATGACGACGATAAACATGCTTCGTCAGGTGAGTAATGTAATCCCCCCTTTCTTGCGAGCTTGGACTTATTCTATTAACAGGAAACTTCATATATCAAAACTATCGTCAAGCACTTGAGAAGATACGAATTGATGGAGACAGCCTTGCTGCCCTCTCGGCTCGCCTCAAGACTACCAATGCTGATTACGAACGATACCTACAAGAGGAGCGACAGTATCTCAAGGACCTTCGCACAGAACCCGAGGCGGTACTTTTTACCGTCGAGTATATGGAATTACTCACAAAATTGAAAGAGCTTCAGTATGTATACCTGCTGAATAAACATTTCACGGAAACTAACGTCCTCCTAGCCATGAGTCGGAGGTTGCTGATGGCAAGTATAAAAAACTCGATTATTATATCATTCATCGTGGAATCATGAAGAATGACATCAAGAACATACGAACACGATACCGGACAACATATGCTCGCTGGGAAGCATGCCACGCACTTGTGTGTCATTTCGAAGAAGAGCACGGAATTGTTACACGATGGATACCTGACATGCAAGAGTACAAGGACGCTTTGATCGTTATGAGTGAGCGAAAATACCATCGTGCAGTTGACGAGTTAGAACGGCTTGTGGTTCAGCGGTTGTTTGAGATGACCAAGCTTGGGATGAACGGTGTCGGTATGTATCCATGTCTTTTCATTTTTTAAGTTGTTAACTCTTTTGTAGGTTACCGTCTTCAAGACAAAATTGGTCGCTCTCTCAAGACTCGATCTGATGCAATTGCCACTGCTCTCAAGAACTACAACGAAGCAGCCTCACTCCTCAACCCTCCCCAGGAGCATCTTACGTGGACATCAGTTATTCAAGCCGCAACTATTGCTGACTTCGATCTCCTCAGGGATGCACGAAAAGATATTCGCGACATGCCATGGGCAGAGCCATCACGTCGTGAAGCTATGAACCTTTATTTTGGTATTAAGCGAGCCCATGAGGAAATTGATCGTCTGAATGTTGAAGTACGTCGGCTTCTTACCTTCATGATTGATGAGCACATAGACTACTACCATGCAATTTCGAGAAATCTCATTGTCAACCCTCCGCTGGCTGCTGCATTGTCTCACGAGTGGCAACGCCGAGATGAGATTAATACCTGTATTGCATACAAGCTGTTCCAGACTAGCCGTCTGATGGGCTTTAGTGGCGAACTTTTGCCTGGAAAGCGCATCGGACGTCCTTCTCCACCTCAGGGCCATGTGTCCTTACCTCAATGGACTATAATATTTAAAGCAGAAACCTTAGTATCCACAAATGTTGACGAGGATGACTCCTCGCATCACGATGTAGACACAGAATCAGATGCCATGGTACAATTAATAGATAGTCTTTCTATATAGCAAGCCGTCGATATAATTTTGATTGAATAAAACTTTATTGCTCGTAAAACACAACAGCTTGAAGGACAATAGAAAGTCAATACAAAATCTTCGCCATATGAAATAGTCAAATATGCCATCCACTGAAACACCCATCCCATCCAATGTATGTACCAACGAAGGACACAAGTCAATCACAAACCTATCTTGACCATAAAAGATACTGACCAAGACAGGTTGCGAGATCTATGAATCTTTGTCTTTGAATTGACGTTTCAAACTTTTATGTTGATGTAGTTTAACATTAATGGTTCACATTAATGGTTCAACGTTCAGACCATAATACTCTAGCATTTTTCTCGGCGTTTGTTCTGACTACAATAATCATCTTGGTCATATGGAATCTGCTTATTTGAAAATTAACAATGGTATATTAAAGTACTAACTATAATGCAACTCCTGGATGCGAGCAAGGCAATGAGATTACTCAAACTTCTATTTAGAAGATGTTAATACTATCTATACTCGACTGTAATACCAAGATCGTTCGTTACCCTCTCCCTATCTGTATATACTTCAGTTTTTAAAAAATAAATACCCTGTCTCCGTTAGCAGTGTAAGTTGCCTTGTCTTTGCTCAGTGGTCACATTCTTTCGTCGTATCTGGCATCTGTTTGTGATTTAGTACTTCACCTTTAATCAACCTGTCGCATTGGATTGAAAGGATCGATACAACAAATCTAGTCCTAAAAACGATTAGGCTTCCATTTTACTCAATAAAAATTAAATTTGCTTTTCTTTTGTTGCTAATAATTTAGTTGTAAAGTCCTATAGAGATTGAATTGCTCTTGAACTACAGCGTAAAGTTATCGCAGAGGGTGATTAGGTCACATGTAAAAATGTGAATCGAGATCTCGTTTAGCAAAATCGTAGATTGTGCAGGGTCGTCTTCTCTTCACTCCTCACATAAATGACCACATTCTAAAATGTCTCCCCAGTTCTTATTTTTCTCAGCCCCGGCTTGCACGAATGAGTGCTCATAACTGGGGAACGCCAGGTGTCAGTATTCCTCTCCCTCAGTATGCCAATACCCCCCTTCCATCGCTCAGCAACCTTGTTGGCAATTTCAACCCTCTCTCTCTCTACAATCTCCGTCGGCATAAGGGCGCTCTCCCTCATCTTCCCGGTGCATTTGTTACACATCAAGCTCGGTTCCTGGCCGAAGATATTGCTTGGTTTGCTGCTGGATGCTCTTCCGATGGTCAACACGAGCACGCCGAGGACCATTTTCATAGCATGCTGCCCAAAGTCATGGAGTGCGAGCATGGACGTTTCAATCAGGCCAGCCGTCGGGTCCTTCGGGATGCAGTATTAGAGCTCACTTTTGATTTGGTACGTGCTTCTATACCGTTCAGCTGAATTCTTCTCACTCCCTTTGATTTTCAGGCTACACTCATGGATCGCGTTTTTGGTGGCTCTACTATGGTTATCCATGTCGATGGAACCAATATACCAGGCAGTCCATCCCTACCAGAGTTCATAAAGGCGCACGTCTATCTCCCCCCCACTACTGTTATTAAGGAGATACCGAATGCTCACCCTACCCTTGCTGCAATGGTTCAGGCGTATATTGAACAAGTGGGTACTGTAACGACCTCACGGTGGACTCAGGCGGCAAAGACGTACCTCAAGTTTTCTCTCACACAGAACGGCAGTGGAAGCCCGTCTCCATTGCCTCAACCTACACAGCTCATTCCAATTCCGTCTCCTGCGCAGTCGGCCCACTATATTTTCAATGGCCGTTGTTACGGAGCCCTTCCTCTACCTCTGCTCCAATCTTCAACCCCTCCTGGTGACAGCCATGAGAATGGACCTATGCCCTCTACTGACTCCGATGTTCTCTATGGAGGTGAAGATCATATCATAGATGCGATAGCCGCCATTGAACAGTACACGATGGTTGAAGAACAGCTTCGGCAACTACGTTCGGAATTTTGTCAAAAGGAGTTGGGATACAAGAACCGCATTCGGGAACTTGAGTCACTTGTGATGGAACTTCAACAGGAGCACAGAGAATGTAATTCAGCCTTTTCTGCCCCTCAATTCACATCGCCTATACGCCATATAGGTTCTGAGCCGAAAACGCCCACAAGGTCCAGCGGTGTTGGAAGCTCATCTCGCGTAGGTGCTAGTGGAACACCAAAATCAGTATGTTTTACATTCTCCTTTAAGTCCTTTTTGCTTATATTTCCCCTTCCAGATATTGACATTGCATACCCGTGTTCCTTATGGGTCTCAGACTCTTTCACCATCTCATCGTACCTCAGCGCCCCAACATCTCCACCGTGCTGGCTCTGCATCTTCTCAAGTTAACTTTATCTCAGGTACCTCTTCTGTCCATGTTACTCGGGCAGCTACATTGGTTAGTAATATGGGTTATGGTGAGAGCGTGCAGCAAATTGTCTGCCTTCTCAATGGAACTCCCCCCCAGTTCTGGCATGGCGAGCTTCAGAATGCAGGAGTTTTTGCAAGGGATATTTCTGCAGTTATTGATGCAATGACATTTGATCAGATGAGCTCCAACTAGCTTTAGACCTTTATATAAATATGGACTGTATTCTCCAACAAGATTTTACTCCGTTTTATATACTAGATCATATCTTGTCTCTTACCTCATATATTGGCTGAACGTCAATACATTTTATTCCAATAAATTGAGCATGAAAATTCATTTCTAATCTCAGGGCTCAGATCTGTAATAAAAAAAAAACTAAATGCGACAAAATCACGACTCAAGCCTCACATATAGCCTCACATTTTTGGGGAAGAGAGAACTTAAATCCCACAATATTTTGCTGTTCTGAATGGCACCACTCACAACCTTAAAGTTCATCTCTTCCCAACGTGTACGCCCTCCAAAGCCTCTTGGACACTCGTGGCCAAAGAAGCAGAAGCATAACAAAAGCTCTTCACGGCAAGAGAAGAAAAATGCGATCAATGCTGATGTAGAAGAATGGCACTCTTATACCCTTGCCAAAGCAGACGAGCTGGCAATTCGACATGACAAGAACCGCCGCTACTTTCTCAACCTCTTCTTTCAGGCTGGGCAAGAAATGGTATATCAACGCACGAAAACCAATGCTCATAATGCATGGATTAGTCTCAAGGCAGCTGAGCTACGTTCTGGTGAGTCTCTTTCTTTCTCTATTGACAATGACCATTGACATATCGGCTGATTGAATTGCATAGACGGTGACAAGGAAAATGCCGTGAAAATTCAGAGTGACTATGCCATGGAATATAATGCTCTTAGCCAAGAAGAACGCGATGAGCTTATTGCTGAGTTCGACTCCATGAAAGGCGAAGGTCTCAAGCTTCACCGTCCTACCGCTCGAGCCTGTATCCAGGATGTTGCGAATGTTTCACGCAACATGGAGATACTAGTTCGTTGTACACATCTCTTTTTGGTTACAACTGCCTAATTTGATTGCGATAATTTTAGCTCAACGGTCTTAAAGACCGAGTTGGCATCGAGGGATTTTTCTGCCTCGTTCGCAATAATATTGCCTTCCATTTGAATCCAGTTTGGTATTTCACTGCAAAAGAAATTGCTGAATACCTGCCTGTTGCAGTAGGCAGGAAATGGGATACATCTGGTGTTGCATCGAAGTTGGAGGCTTTCGCTATTGCTGGGTGTGATGTCATTAGTGAGTTCTCGCTTATTCGGTCTGACTCCATTTGCAACGATTTCCCATTAATTAGATCTCAACCGTACATCTCAACAAAAGGCCAACCACTTGAAGAGGGAAATATCTGACATGATTGGTCAGATGCTAGGTAGGCATTTAGTGAACTTTTTCGGTTTTAAATCTCATTGGTACTTGTACTAGTTGTTATCACGGGTAATCCAAAGGCCACCATGAAGTACATTAACTATGAAGAAGCAATTGTTCATAAGTATAGTGTCGAGTTGGTAGGCTGGACCCACGAGAAGTTTGGAAATCCCAGTGAACTTAATAATACTCTCGAGCCCCTTCAAGCTCTGTGGAGTGCGCTTAAGAACGGTTCCTGCAAATTTGTCAAGTTGTCACCAGCAGAACGCAAGGCACGGATAAATCAGTATCAATCCGATATCACGTCTGGGAAAATAGTTCGCAAGGGCCGAAAAACGCGTAATGATGCCGGTGGGAAACGCAAGAAAGCCAACAGAGCTGGTAGTAGCGGTGTAGATGATGATGATGAGGAGGGGAGTGCTGAACGACCCCGCAAACGGGTCAAGAATCATGCCAACGTTGATGAGTCTGATGTGGAAGGTGGCAATGATTCTCCCAATACACCTCCATCTTAGCAGTACTACCTACAAATTGACCTATTGTATACATACGTACTGGAAAGGCCTTATGTAGTCATTTGAATGTTGAACGTTCATAGAAGGGAATAATTCCTATAGAAGAAATTCGGTGATGGAAGGAATTAAACAATGATAATAATAGACTGGTGGGAAAAGACAAAATAGATCTTCCCAAGGGCGGGGCAGGCGGGGAAGTACAATGAGCTAGAGGCGACGGGAAACGGCAAGTGGAGGGGTTACTACATCGTCGGCAATGATGGGAACAGTGATGAACAAGGCCTCAGTGTGGTGGGAACGCCGTTGATGACAGATATCAGCGCTGCACATGGTGCTCGGATATATGGGTGGTAGTGGTTGGCAAATATACCCGACCGTCGGGGCAACAACTGAAAAAGGAAGGAGGTGATGTGCAACGACACAGTGGGCGGGCAATGGTGTAGGATGGCATTAGGCGCTGGGCGGCGGCGGGAATGACGGCGGGAACGTTAGTGATAAGATTCAGACAGGCTAGGTGCTGATAAGATAAGGATAGCAGCGCTGATAAGACAGATAACAACTCACAGATTATCTGGCTGATAATGGTAGACGACGCTGGATGAAGTCAGAGATATTGGCAGACATTATTGGCGAGCAAGAGAAATCAGGAAAAAGCAGGCTAAATGGGTGGCACGTGGGTACCGGATCCTGCCAGCTAAGAAGCTCCGAACAGTGGGAATATTAGGTGACATCATCGCAATTTGCCGAGGCTCAAATCATTACATGCCTTCCAACTTGTTACTTCATTCTGTACGCCGAAGAAATAGTCGAGAAGATCTTACGTATATTCTAATTTCACGACGAAAAACACTGCTGAGCGTGAATGTCTTTGTTTTGTACTCTTTCTTGCTAGTGAAACCCGACTCGGCGAAGCAAGTTGACTCACCCGAAATAGAAATTTACAGATTCGGCGAGTCGACTGTGCCTTGATTCCTTCTACTTCCTTCTAGAGTCGTCGGATCGCACAAAATGGAGAACTTTGGAACAAAATTACCTCCTATGCTAGTTAACAAGGGCCAGGCCTGCTATCACTGCTTCAAAGAGCGGACCAAAGTCCCACTTCAACGATGCTCAGGGTGTTTGCATGTCTATTATTGTGGCTCAGGTGCGTGTTTTACTTCGTCGCGCTTTTCGATGCGATCTCACGTATAGATTATCATAGAATGTCAAAGGGTACGTAAGAAAACTTTTTATTCCTCCTTCAAAGTCTTACATTGTTCTTTGAAGGCGAATTGGTCGAAACACAAAGGACTCTGCAAGGCATTAAAAGCAGTTGAAACGAAAGACGCCAATACTTTGTTCGCACAATACATGTTCATCGACGAGGATGAAGAGACATACGTGGCCACCGACGTTGACCAGTTGAACAAATGTCTTGATAACGCCGTGCAGATTGAGATGAAAGCATTAGAACGAGAGCTGGGAAGGGCTTTACGGATCGAAGAACGCAATCTTATCGGATGGGAGCCACGATGCCTTGCTTGGTACGTTCTTTGATACACTTTCCTGCTCTAGCCGCTGAAGTACGTCCAATATGCAGTGGTCGTTCAGATGCGATTTTTCGCATCGAAGCATCGGTAAGGAAGCGAGAGCCGCAATCGCCTGGGTTGAAACCTTGCCCTGACTGCCTCTTCTCCTCCTACTGCTCCGAAGAACACTGGGGAGCCGTGAAATCGAAACACCAGCAGGTCCCATGTCGCGATGGCCGCGATAACTTGTCGCAGTGTGATATGAACAAGCTCTACGTGGAAGACACCCGTTTCGCGTTGTTGATGTCGGGTGCAAACGCGGGAGATTTCAAATGGGCTCCTGAACGCACTATGCGGGAATGGAAATCACTTCAGGGCGTTGGATGGAACGATTTTGCATCTGATGTCGAAGAGAGTTTTGGTGGGCTTCCTGGAATACGTCCGATGATAGGGGCCGTGCTTCGTGGTATTACAGAAGGCCTCTCTATGCCTATGACAATTATATGGGCCCTTGAGAACCTGAATTCTGATGATGCGTGGACAAAGAAGGAGACGCTGAACATCCATGTTCGTCATTCAGTCCATCTATCTGCGCAATTTCATGAGTACTCATTCACGATCCCCAGATTCTTGGTGCTGCTCAGAAAGAAATCCTCAATGCGGATCTCTTCGAAGAAATACTACACCGACTTCCTCTTGTTAAAAACCTGACGGTAATGTTAACATTGCCAGTGTTCTATGAACAAAAGAGCTAATTCTCTTTTCTTGAAAAGTTGACACTAGTAGGTCCTGATTTGAGTACGATCACAGGACCAACTCAGACCTCTAACGTCATGGAGACCTGCTCGTAATGTGTCTTCGTTTCCATTTTTAATGTTACTATTGACACGGACTTGTCTGATAAAGGTCGTGCACGAGGAGTAGACGGAAGAGGACATTCTATTACCAGCCAAAGTCAGTAAAGAGGTTATGAAGTGAATTTGATATATCGCTTATCACTGGTACGTATGTAGGACATATCATGAATACATTTTCGATCACGGATCAAGCTTTATCAAACCAGATCTCGCTGTCGCCTTCAACTCAGGTTGTTCTCAGGAATGTGTCGATTCGTGGCAAGAAACACTCATTGCCTTAACTAAACATCATATCCCAGTAGTATTTACGGTATTTATATTTGCGTCCTCTCCTTCGTTTGCAGCCTCTCATCGACACCCTCGATATTCTAGGCATTCAATGAGGAAGAGGCTGAGGCCGAGGCTAAAATCTTCAGGGCAGCTGGAGCAACACTTCATCCTCATCTTGGTCCTAGAATCAACCCTTGGGGTAGTCAGCTTGCCAGAGCGGAGCCCAATAAAGTCACAGGTTTCTATGCCGTCAATGGATGGCTCGCAGGAGGGTTCCAATGATACCATATTCTATCGTAATTCAAATTGAAATATTCATTTTATTCCTGACCGCCTAGTAGGTTTACTTCTGCTCTGAGAACCACCAATTTAGATAATTATGCATCGTACTGAGATGGCACTTTGGAAAGTATGGCTGGCATGTACGAACATCCTCGGCTTGTTCTATGTCTGCCAGTGATGGGTATTTTGATGCTGCTGTGATGGCAAACCCAGAGCGCAGGAGAATATTGTTTTGTTCACAGTCCATGAGGCAGGCATCCATCTTTGTGTCTCTCCACTTCCCACATATGAATAGGGGCAGATCAATTCGCCTACGTGCCTCCTGATTTTGATGACCATAACCGGTAAGCTGGAGGAGTTCAACAGTGAAGTCGACAACAGCAGATTCACCCAAGCTGCAGAGCATAACCAAGTCCACCAATTTTATGAGTCTGGCATTGTGGTGCTGCTGCATGTTGTTGGCTTCAAGATGCTGGAGGGGCTCTGGAGTCTGGATCAACTGCAGGGTCTGGGAGAACCACCAGAATTCTGCGCGAGAACGGCAAAGGCCCTGATCAATCTAGATTTAGAGGTTCTGAATGAGAGCTAAAATGTCAAGGTTTGTAGAGAATCGTGGATAGTTTCAGTCAACTACCAATTGGAGGGGCGATACTTTGTATTTCACATACAAAATTTGAGCCAAATATGACCCAGTTGTAAAATTTCTTTCATTGTCATTGGAAGCGGTCGTCTATCACCGGCCATGTTTGTGGAACCTGCGGTGAAAATGGACCGTAACAAACTCAAAAAAGGGATTATTCGGAAAACTCGCCACTTCCGCTTCTGTTCACATGGACCCATGTGTATACACAGAAAGGCAGACAATAACTAATCACTTTCAGAATCCAGAGTTACCACAAGGTAGAACTTAGAAGATATCGGCGATTGCAAATCAGCCAGCGGCGCTGCATAAAATCTGGCCCAGAATACAGCGCGTGATCCCATGGTATAAGCTCATACATTCCGAGATATGTATTCATTCAACTCTCATGGAGTCCAATTTGGATCAAAGGCTGTGCGCCGCGCACACGTTCAGAAAAGATGGGATTCAGCTTCTCATAAATATATATCTCCGGCTTGAATGCAGCAAGGAACGAGTTTGCAGGCTAATAGTGGTTCTTGGGACCCTGTTTCACTGACCACTTAAACGTGCATTTAGTCTATACATGATTTGGTCCCGCCGTTTCTTCGCTCGTTCTTCGCTACGCAGCAATTAGTCGAACAGTTCCAAAAAAAAGTCTTGTTATTGTCTTATTCCTGAACAAATGAGCCTATACTGCTTCAGTGGAATCTGCAGAGGATGTAGCACTTGTAGACACAGTTATATCTGGGCCGATGGATACTTGAAGTCGATCACCCTGGGTGCTGGTATGAGAACCCGAGAAGTTACAGCCTGAACAACCTGTAGTAGATTGCGCACTCTGCAGGATCGTGGCAGGCTGTTGGAGATTGCCTGATAGTCCTCCCTCATTAATACGAATGCTATTAGTAGCACCGTAGGAAGATAGACTTCCATTTCCCCATAATCCAAGCTTTTCCAGCGATCCTTGTAGCTTTTCTGCTTCCTTCGCGTCTTTCTTGTCTTTGAGTTTGCCTGTTCTCTCCTCTGCGCGTGTTTTTATCTCCTCTTTTTCCTTTCTTTCTTCGTCAATCCATACCTTGAACTCGGTCACAGCGCGCTCAGGCTCCTTTTTACAGGATAACAAATACCCTTGCAATTCAGCAAGCGAGAATTCATTCTCCGGAAATTGAGAGGCGAATTGAGAGGCGAGTGACTTGATTGTCGCCTCTTTATCCAAAGTGAGAGTATCAGTGAGTGACTTTTCTTCATTATTGGATATCGAAGCGGTAGTAGTGGTCAATTGTGATGATCCAGAAAGCGTGGTATAAGCTGGGGGATAAAATCGTAGGAAAAGTGCTTCTGCCTGGGATTTCGTGGATAGCTTGTATTGGATTTTACGGTCAATACGCCCGGGTCGGAGGATTGCAGGGTCTAATCGCTCTACGTAATTTGTTGTTGCAAAGAAAAGCTTCCCTTCTTCGCTTCCCACTCCGTCCAGAACATTGAGTAGTCCCGACAGAGTGACGCCCGACTTTGAGAAATTTGGTGGTAGTCCTGGCACCATGCCAGGGAAGCTCGGCATATTATTGTCTTCCATATCCTCTCGCGATTGAAAAGCACAATCGATGTCTTCGATCAAAAGTATAGCGGTGTTTGGTATGGATGATACTGCTCGCTGGAGGAACGAATCATCGACACTATTGAATTAAGAAAAAGTGAGTCAAGGTATGAGTATCAAAATATCGCATTTAATAGTACTGACAATCCAGATGCTAATGACAAAGAGTAAATCTCAAGGCCAAGTTCTCCTGCCTAAAAATTAAACGGCAAGAGTGAGCAGAGTCCACGAGAAATGAGGCAGCACTTACGATCGCGTATATGGTTGAGGCTATATTATTGGCCAATGTCAGGGTAAATCTCTCAGAGTAAACAAAATGACGAACTTTTGCCTGTGCCAGGAGGGCCGTGCAATAGATATCCCCTACGGTGAGGGATACCAGCTGTTGAATACCATTCCACCATGCTCAAGAACTCTTTTGCGTCATCGACTAGTGATTGAACGACACCATGCGGTAAGATGATAGAGCTGAGAGGGCGACGGGATTTGGTTTTGGCGCTCATCCAGGGATTTCCCATCATCCCAGGGTGATAAGGACCATTCTAAATGGTTAATATCGTCACGTTGGAGCCAGCTCGAACATACGTGTACATAAACATACCTGTTCTACTGTATGCACAGTAACATGTGGTTGGCTGAAATTGAGATACATCTCTCTAGCGTCATCTACGAAACAAGATAAAGCAGTCATATCACGCGTATAGATTCTACATGCACGGATTGTGCTGTAAGTTAACAAGTTGTATTGACAATGGTGTTTTTCTTCACTCACGTCAAGAAAAGCATTCTCGATCCTGAAGGCTGTCCACCCGCCTCTGTATAGACATGTTGTCCACGAGACCCAATACTTCGTCTGGTCTCGGCCCAATAACCGTTCCATCTGAAGAGTTGTGCCATCTCGTAAGTAGGAACGTACTCAGCAGGACCGTTGATTTGGGCTTGCTCCCTATTATTGTTGATGTTAATGCCCCATCTTCGCCTAGAGGACCTTGCGGTAACGTGAAATCGGCGCGATCGCTTCCATATTTTTTTCTCTGTCTGATAAGGAAAAAGCAAGCACTTTAGAAATACTAGTTCACAACACCGTGAAAAAGCTACAACAGACCAAGAAGAGTGTGATCCAATCATATACGGGGTCTCCTTCGTCAAACTGGGCCGTTATTGAATATTCTGCCAGGAATATGGGCAGTTAGTTATAGTGATCGAAAAGACTCAATCGTTTGGTACTACTCACGGAAAAAATCGAACCTTTCATACACCCAGCGAAAAAATCTTCTACCAGTTTCAACCAAAGATCCTAAGAGGAAGAGCTTAATGCTATTAAACGCCAGGGAGTCGGATTGAAAAAGAGGTGCAAGGAATGAAAGTCCTAAAAAGCGGGTTATCGAGCTCATGATAGAGATCCAAGGTCCATCATTTCCAGGATTGTAGTGTTTGGATGGATCTCCAGGGATAGGCGTCCAATTCATAATGATACGATAGAGAAGACTTGGAGTGCAACAAGTTAGATGAGGGATAGATCAAGGAGTGCGTTCGCAGGGTCTGACTTGATGCCTGGGCTGAGTGTAATTTATACTTGCAGGAATCTGACTCATAGTCGGATGTGATGGGGCGCAGCTTGCGATATTGAAATATAGGTATGTGGATGGCTTGTCGACGTTAACACGTTCTTTCAGTTCCAGTGCAACCAATTACATGCCTTTGAACACATAGCCTTTGAATATGCTGGCGCTGAGATCTGAGATTCGGTCCCGAAAAAGCACGCATACATTTCCCTGATGTCCGAAATCGCCGAGCTAAACGTGAGTCAACACAAAAAGACACGAGTCTGATTGCGAATCATCAACTACTGAGACGTTACAAATATCGCGAGAATGGTATTGTCGGCACATTGAAAGTAGCTATCTATCCACAAGGTATGGAAACGTTAATAAAGCATCGTTCATGCGAACTCCGGTTCATTTAAGGCGATAGAGGGTTTGCACGAGTAGCATTACCATCGCGATTAATCAGCTCAGAACTTGGAGAGGCCTGAAGCTCGAAAGCAACATTTGCCGGATTACGGTGAGACGAAGTTGAAGATGCGTGCACGCTGTTCTTCGCGGAGTCGTCATTGACAGCAAGTTGTTGAGGCATACCGACAGTATCAGAGAGTGAGGCTGTAGGTGTTGGTGTCGCTTGCCTGTGTTGCCTTCCTCCGACAGAAACGCCAGGTCTTGCCAATCCATCTTCCAGATGCTTGGCCTCTTTCTCCTCTTTCTTTTTCTTCTTCTTTTCTTTCGCCTCTTCTTCCCTCTTTTCCCTTTCTAGTTTGTCCTTCCTCTCTTGTTCTACCCAAGCACCAACTCCCTCAGCGGCCCGAAGGGGCTCGTGTTTGCATGAAAGAAGAAACCCTTGCAGTTCGGCAGTAGAAAATTCGTGTTGAGGCACCGAGGACGAGAAACGTTCCGCGAGAATGTGAATATCTACTTGTTTCTCTGATCCGAAATGAGATTCACTGGCTACAGATTTCTCGACTGATTCTTCTGCCAATGACTCGGGGTAGAAGCGTGCAAACAGGGCTGCGGCTTGTTCTTGGGTGGCGAGCTGATATGGAATTTTGACGTCGATCCTTCCAGGGCGCATAAGAGCAGGATCCAAGCGATCTATATAATTTGTCTGGAGAACGGAAATGAGCTTCAATCTTGTAACACGTCGAGATACGGAAAATACCGTTGCAAAGAAAAGCTTTCCCTCTTCACTTCCAACACCGTCGAGAATATTTAGAAGCCCAGAAAGAGTGACGGCAGAGCGTGTTCTCATAGGTAAAGCGCCACGTCTGCCCATGCCTGACATATTCATACTCATGACCATAGCATTCATGGACGCTTCTTCTTCTTCGTCTTCGCGGGAAGGAAAAGCACAATCGATATCTTCAATCAAGATAATCGCTTGTTTGGGTATAGAGGATACGGCGCGTTCCAGATACGAGTCATCGACGCTGAAGATAGTTATAAGATCAGGCATAAAAAGATTACGAGGCAGAAATCTCACAGGTTTGACGAAAGTGAGAGAGAATATATCTCCATTCCCAATTCTCCTGCCTAGAAAAAGGCGGTCAGAAAGTAGATTCCGTATAAGTGACGCATTTCACTTACAACAGCGTAAATGGTTGATGCTAGACGTTTACCAACGACAATCAGATTGACCATAGTAGATAGGAAGGGAAAGAGAACTAACTTTTTCCAGTCCCAGGCGGGCCGTGAAGGAGGTATCCTCTTCGATGAGGGATACCTGCTTTTACATACCAGGCTTCTGACTTGATGAATTCGCGAGCATCTTCTACGAGGGAGTTGATGACTCCTTCTTGAAGTATAATTGAACTGAGCGGCCGGCGCATTTTTCGTTTGGCATTACGCCATATGCTTTGGCGAGGATGGACCATCGTGTGCTTCATGCAAATAGGTGAGCTTATACGTCAAGATAGAAGTATGGGGAGGCAAACGTACATCAGCACTATGCACAATGACATGTGGTCTGCTGGTTGCCACGTATCTCTGCCGAGCATCGTCGACCAATGCAGACAGTACACCCATATTACGAGTGTATAACCTATAACTAAATCGTAAGTGACACGCAGCATAATTATGTTTTTCTTTGATACATACGTTAAAGATAACTTGCCCTGAGAGTTGTCCATCCCAATATTATCGAATTCCCGTTGCTTTTTGTTTGATCCACCCCTCCTGATCTCTGCCCAGTAGCCCCTCCACCGAAAGAGTTGTGGTTCGTCGTACGTCGGGACGTATTCTGCATGCTCATCGACATGTCCACCTGGTTTAAGGATCGAGGTCAGGCTCACTGACCATTGTCGAAGTGAAGAAGAAGCGTTGACTCGAAACTGCCGTGAGCGAGTCCACACTTGCTCTTCAGTCTGTTATGAGCGAGAATGAGTAATGGTGTGAGCAATAAGCGAGATGTAACGTACCAGGAACAGTATAATCCACTCGTATGCAGGATCCCCTTCCGAGAAATGCGCAGTAATTGAGTATTCTGAAAGAGGATCGTTTAATGAGCATCGAGCAATGAACGGTACAGCATGATGCGAAAGTGTCCGTCTCGCAACCGTTAATAAGCGACTTATGAAAAGAAACTCACGAAAGGGTTTGAATCTCTCCATCGCCCAGCCAAAAAACCTCCGCCCACTTTCGATAATGGTGCCCAACAGAAATAGCCGCATGCTGTTTGCAATGTACGAACTAGACCCTCCCGCGCCTTCCCCCATTGATCCCATTTTCCCGTTTATCCCTTGAAAGAATGACGCTATGAAAGAGAACCCAAAAATGCGAGTGAGGGCGTTGGCAGGGCCGAACCAAGAGACATCAGGGGTATCCGCGGATTCGTAGGACATCGCAATGTGGTTTGTATTCAAGCAAGAATTGATGAAAGTAGAGTAACTGGTGCCACTCGTGTCTTATATCGTTAATTGTAACGACACAAATAACAATTTCCCGGCGCTTATCTCGAATATCCGCAGTAAAAAGCAGTCCGACGCGTAAGGTGCTTACTCCTTGAAAATTTCTTCATGAGTCATTGATTAGCATCGTGATAGAAGTAGAAGGATGTGAGACAAAATCCTGACGCACCAAATGCAATCTTGCCTAGTTCAGTTCAGCTTATCCTCGGTCGTTCCCTCCTGTCTGATTTCGAGGCGATTGGAAATATTTAAGCCTCAATGCACAATTTGAATTGCAATTGGAGTATAGATTCGAATGACGCGGTTTGAAAAGGTCTTAAATGGTGACGTAAAGAAACAGAGCGGTTTTAATCGTGCCCATATCCGGCTGTGGAGCCGCAGTGATGAACATTATTGAGAGAATATAGACTTTGACTAGTCCTTTTTTTACGACACCGTCCGAACTGTGTCAGGAAGTTCTTATGTAATCTTCGGAGCTTGAATTATCGTCGCGTCTAGTAGACGCGACAACGCAGATAATTCGAGCCTTTTGAAAGGTATAGCATATTTATTTGGCTCGAATAATAGATGGTTTAAATTTTGTGTTGAGAGGAGGAGTTTTACGGCAGCTTTCATTCCGGTGCAGACTGAGCAGAAAGTCCCCTACATAATCTTTTGACTTTGCCTTGAGCCGGACGCATGAGTGTCCAGCACTTCCACATCTGTGTGAAAGCTCTCAAAAAATTGCATGAATGTTGATTGAAACCTTCTAAAAGTTTCTCTCTCCAAATCTATAATATAAGAGAGCTCAATGACTAAGCAATTCCGAAAAAGGAGATTTAATTTTACCTAAGCATGACTAATTATTATTAAGCAGACCACTGTGTTTTGGGCCTGCGCTGCGATGCCTTTTGAAATAAACAACCAGTGGCTGATGGCAAACAACAAAATGGTGCCACACAGCCTGAAAAACATTCTGTGCTTAAATAATGAACCCTTAATGTGTCTATTAGCCATATACCCAGCTGTATTGAAGCTGCTTTGGGGGCTCTGAAAACAAACAAATATGCACACTCTTGCATGCACAGTGCACAGTGCACTATGAGCAAGTGGATCAATAAATCTGTGTCAAAGACTATTTGAATGGGACATTTCTGTCTGCAGATATTGTGGTTGGTTGACACCTTTGTAATGGAGACTATGTATTGGATAAAAGAGTTAAAAGGCTGAAATAAATACAACTAAATAAATATCAAAACAGGGGGCATTGTGGACAGTGGAAAAGTTAGTATGAAATGAATTATAGTTGGAACTGTTTAAATAAAGGTGTAGACAGAAAGATAGCACTGGGACACAATTTTACAATGGGAAAGGTCAGGGGACAGCTATTTTAAATTTTAATTGTGAAGAGTGTAATCTGTAAATTTTAAAATGATACAGTGCTGCAGGTGCTGTGCATAGTAGAATATTCCAGTTCTCTATGCAAAAAGAATGTTATTACAAGTAATCTACACAATAATTGTTCAAGAGTGGGCTGGGGATATATTGTGGAAATGTATAGTAGCATGGACATAGCGCTAAAGGTGGCATGCTTTTGTAGAGACATACCCAAATGTTTTTCATTAGACATAGAAAGGGTGAAGTGATGAAATATTGATATTATATTTGGTATGGAGGTGTAGAGCACCAACTTAGCAAATCCCAGATGCACTGTGCTGTTTAGCTTTATGACTGACACATAGCAGCAGGGGGATTTGTGGATGTGTGGGTGCTATTTAAATAAAGATTTGGATAGAAAGAT